>VUQS01023484.1:8797-19420 GCA_015108495.1 Heterochromis multidens | reverse complement strand
TTTTTTTTTGTAATTTTTTTTTTTTTTTTTTTTAATTTTTTTTTATTTTTTATTTTTGGTTTGTTTTTTAATTTTTTTTTTTTTTTTTTTTTTTTTTTTACATTTAGATTTTTTATTTGGTTTGCCATTTACAATTGGATATATAACTTTGATACAGAAGAAATCTAAGTCAAATTTCACTTAAGTCCTATAGCTTTCCCATTTCAGTCCCAGTACACACAGTTGCACTGTTTGATGCAAAGTGGGTCTCGTTTTGTAGATTACCTACACTATATTGCCAAAAGTGTTCGCTTCTCTGCCTTCACACGCATATGAACTTCAGTGACATCCCATTCTTAATCGATAGGGTTTAATATGATGTCGGCCCACCCTTTGCAGCTATAACAGCTTCAACTCTTCGGGGAAGGCTGTCCACAAGGTTTAGGTGTGTTTATGGGAATTTTTGACCATTTTTCCAGAAGCGCATATATATAATATATGTATACATATAATATAGTGTATGTTGTTATTCATCCTCTACAAAAAAAATGTGGTATGAACTGTAGTTTGAGGATTTTGTGTTTTTGTTAGTATGTACACTATATTGCCAAAAGTATCACTCACCCATCCAAATCATTCATTTCAGGTGTTCCAAATACTTCCATGGCCACAGGTGTATAAAATCCAGCACCTAGGCATGCAGACTGCTTCTACAAACATTTGTGAAAGAATGGCTCACTCTCAGGAGCTCAGTGAATTCCAGCGTGGTACTGTGATAGGATGCCACCTGTGCAATAAGTCCAGTTGTGAAATTTCCTCCCTACTAATATTATACAGTCAGCTGTTAGTTGTATTAAAACAAAGTGGAAGCGATTGGGAACAACAGCAGCTCAGCCACGAAGTGGCAGGCCATGTAAAATCACAGAATGGGGTCAACAGATGCTGAGGCGCATAATGCACAGAGGTCGCCAACTTTCTGCAGAGTCAATAGTTACAGACCTCCAAACTTCCTGTGGACTTCAGATTAGCTCAAGAACAGTGTGTAGAGAGCTTCATGGAATGGGTTTCCATGGCTGAGCAGCTGCATCCAGGCCTTACATCACCAAGCACAATGGAAAGCATCGGATGCAGTGGTGTAAAGCACGCCGCCACTGGACTCTAGAGCAGTGGAGATGTGTTCTCTGAAGTGATGAATCACACTTCTGGCAATCTGATGGATGAGAATGGTTTTGGCGGTTGCCAGGAGAACGGTACTTGTCTGACTGCATTGTGCGAAGTGTAAAGTTTGGTGGAGGGGGGATTATGCTGTGGGGTTTTTTTTCAGGAGCTGGGCTCAGCCCCTTAGTTCCAGTGTAAGGAACTCTTAATGCTTCAGCATACCAAGACATTTTGGACCATTTCATGCTACCAACTTTGTATGAACAGTTTGGGGATGAACCCTTTCTGTTCCAACATGACTGCACACCAGTGCACAAAACAAGGTCCATAAAGACATGAATGAGCAAGTTTGGTGTGGAAGAACTTGTCCTGACCTCAACCCGATAAACACCACTGGGATGAATTAGAGCGGAGACTGTGAGCCAGGCCTTCTCGTCCAACATCAGTGTCTGACCTCACAAATGCGCTTCTGGATGAAAGGTCAAAAATTCTCATAAACACACTCCTAAACCTCGTGGAAAGCCTTCCCAGAAGAGTTGAAGCTATTATAGCTGCAAAGGGTGGGCCGACATCATATTAAACCCTATGGATTCAGAATGGGATGTCACTCAAGTTCATATGTGTGTGAAGGCAGATGAGCGAATACTTTTGGCAATATAGTGTATCTTGTGGCTTTTTAGTAATATACAGTACTAATAAATAAATATTTTAGTTTTTGTTTTTTTGCCCTTCGATCCATATGCTTCTGTACCATGAAGATATTTTTGAATGTGTTTAATTATTATGATGATTATTATGATTTTTGTGGCCTTTAAAATAGTATGAGAAATAATTTATCACTAATAGCAAATAGTTATGGCCTTAGCGTTTTTTCTCAAAAAGCTTTGCCCCTTGAAGACGTTCTCAAATACATACTATATGAAATTTGTCTCTAAGGTGTTCTGAGACACTGAAACGGACACAAATTTAGTTCAATTAACACTATCAAATGTTAGCACGTTAGTAAAATGTGATAAATGTATCAGCACAGTAGTGGTGAGATTTCTCAGATAATTAAAGCAGCATTGCAGGCCTAATTGAATATGACTGGCACTGGTAAATTTATCCATCTGACTAATAATGTCAAATAGGCAGCAAAATACAAATTAAAAACAATTGGTAAATGCACACTGTGACCCAGTGTGGGTAATGTGCTAGAAAGAGCAGAAATGGCAATAGCAAGAAGAAGACTTGTTCCAATTAAACATGGATAACAATGCAAGTGCAAACTTCAAAAGAGTCTGCTTTGCACATGTTTTATGAAAAAGGAAGTTCCTTCCGTGTTCATCAGACCTAATGGTACTCACAGCGCATTTGATAAATAATACTTAATGTAGTTATACCTTTAGTTTGTTTATGAGAAAACTCCACAGGTCTCAGTCAGGGTTCAGCACAGAGATATACCCAGTAGAAGCTCAACTTTCCTTATGTATTCTAATCTACCAGATTTGTCTGTGGAGTCCCCAGTCAGAGTTTTTCCCCTCCTGTGTATAGTTTAGATCATAACTTTAAACATGACATAATGTTATTAACTAATGTTGTTGGTACAAAAACTTGGATTTGTGGTTTCACCCCAGTGTGCTTTGGCTTACTAAATAAAGCCTTTATAATGCACCTGGGATAGAGGGTAGATTTCTAGTCTTTGTAAATTTCAGTAATCTTAACAATCAGCATCTACCAGTTTAAATAAACCAGCGTGTGTACTTCTTTGTAATGAGTAAGTTTGAGTAATGTTGGCACACATGTTTTCCCACATCAGTGTGCAAAAGTTTTATACATATTAACATGCTTATTTTATCTTTATTGCATAAAGAATTAGGTCACAGTCAGAAGCCTCAATAATGGATCAGTCACATTAGAGTAAAAATAGGTTGGCAACCTCTTTATGACTAGGAAAAACAATTGTGGTCCAACTCAAACTGGCTGCAGTCGCTCTCAGATTGGCGAAGGTTTTTAAATAATTTTCCAACACGTTGCAGTCAGTCTGAGTGAGTCTGCCCTGATGAGTGCAATACCCTCTTTATGAGATTACAACCAGTTAGCAACCAGTTGAGTCGAGTCCTCTACTGCAAAGAGGACTCGACTCAACTGGTTGCTAACTGGTTGTAATCTCATTATATTCCTTTAATACAAGCAAGGTTGCAGAGCGCCTATGTCATTATGCGGTTAAATTGCTGTCCTGCAACAACTACATCAGTATTAGTGTTTCATATCTATAAGATTCTGGCTGGACTCTGAATGTAAGTGTTACAGTGAATTTCTATTTAATGTGAATTTCTGTGCATGTAGATGGTAACAGATTTGCAACAGACAACAACAGATTTGCAATTTTCATCAGTTTGCCAGTTAATTGCTGTATTATCAGAAACTGACTGCATGCAATTGACAACTTCATCCCATTCAGTCACAAACTGATAGCAGACTGACCCAGTCTTTTTGCCATTTTATTGACACTTTGATACACCAAAGTTACTTCGAAGAAAGCAGTTGACTACAAATGGCCACAAATCTGGTCCCCGTCCTCGAAGCAGCCATTTCAAATGCAACGAGACTGCAAGTTCATTGCACACGGTTACAATAATTCTGTTCATTCTGTTCGCCATCTCCAACCACTGTTTTCCCTAGTGTGACTATAACATAGGACTATCAAGTGATGGATAATAATGAGGAACCTAAAACTTCTGCACAGAACTGTGCAATTTTTATAAATTCTTTCTCTCTGTGTAGATGTGTGACAAAGTGGGTGAGCACTTAGAACACTTGTCTCATACTTGTTAATTTTACATCAAAGCAATTGTTGATGCAGTTTCTTTTATTATGTTGCAGGTTTAAAAATTCTTATACTTACCTGTTTCTTTGTTCTTAGCCTCCACGCATGTTTCATGTTTGACATCACTGGGCTAAACCAAGCAGATGTTTTTTTTTTTTGTAGGAATGTTTTCTTTTGTTTGTTTTATGAATCATGGAATAATTTGTTAGGAGTATTTGTCTTCATAGGGAGCCATTTAGCCATGCAAATGAGCTAGTGATGCGTTAGTGAGTGTTATGTGATTCTCAGATGATCATGCTGGTTTCTACTGACATGGACAAGTTTGCTGGTGCCCTTACAGCTCATTGAAACAATGCTTCATTTCTCTTGAAAAGTGATTCAGTTAACAGTAATTGTCCAATGTATACCTGCATGCCTTTAGTATGTGATAGAGTAAACCAATAAAATTGTGAAAAGAAATGATTTGTTTCTTATTTTATAAAATATGCTAAAATAGTATGGACAGATTTGTTGGTACCCCTAAAGAGACTATTAATCCTTGCATTCTAATGTTTCAAACTAAGTCTTTAGCCTTAATTAGCATCACAGGTGCCTTCAAGCTTTTCATCAGCCATTTAGCCTATTCAAAGGGGAAAAAACAAGCTGTTGTGTAGCTTGGTATCATTGTGTGCACCACGCTGAACATGGACCAGAGAAAGCAAAGGAGAGAACTGTCTGAGGTATAGACATCCATGTTAAAGGTAAAGGCTATAAGACCATCACCAAGTAGCTTCATGTTCATGTGACTGCAGTTGTCAATATTATGTATAAGGTTCATGGGACTGTAGCCAACGATGCAAGAGAAAATTAAACTCCAGGTTGATCAGAAGGATAGTGCACATGGTAGAAAAAGAGCTAAGGAAACCATTCCTAACCATTCAAGCTGAACTCCCAGGTCAAGGTACATCACTTTCTGATCACACTATCCATCACATTTTGAACAATAATGGGCTCCATGGCAGAAGACCCAGGACGGGTCCACTATTGACAGAAAAATACAAAAAAGCCAGACTGGAATTCGCCAAAATGCATATTGACAAGCCCCAAAGTTTCTGAGAGAATGTCCTTTGGACTGATGACAAAACTGGAGTTTTTTGGCCACTCACATCAGCGCTATGTTTACAGAACAAAAAATAAAGCTTTGAAAGAAAAGAGCACCATACCTACTATGAAACATGGAGGGGGCTCAGACTTTTTTTGGGGCTGCTTTGCTGTATCTGGCATGGGGAGCCTTGAATCTGTGCAGGGTACAATGAAGTCTCAGGACTACCAAGGCATCCTGGAGTGAAACATACTGCCCAGTGTCAGAAAGCTCAGCCTCAGTCGCAGGTCATGAATTGCACTCAAGAATGGCTGAGAAAAAAAGTTAGACTGTTATTAAATGGCCCTCCATGAGCCCAGATCTTAATCATATTGAACATTTATGGAAAGATCTGAAAATTACAGTGTGGAGACGCCACCCTTTTGCACCCAGTTTGCTCAGGAAAAGTGGGCCAAACTACATGTTGGCAAATGCAGACATCTTATTGTGATTGCTGCAAAAGGTGGTACCACAAAAATATAAAAATATTAAATTAACAAAATATTAAATTAAGGGTACCATCTTTTTTGTCCATGTCATTTTCATTTGATTAATTATATAAAATATCCAACTGAATCAGTATTCAAAAGCAAAATCTGATTTGTGTTAAATATGGAATAACAATTAGGTACATGCCATTAAATTTTTGTCAGTTTCAATTTATTTCAGAGATAGTTGTGTTTTTTTATTTATTGTGGAAGGGTACCAACAAATTTGTACATGTCTGTACTGTAGGTTTACTGCCTTGAGCTATTGGTACTTGCTATGCTAATTGGGTGTAAATTGACAGTATATAGCCAGCCAGATGTTTCTTCAGATGAAGAGAGGTGAGGTGTGTTGCTTAGATTATGTGCCTTTTCTTTTTGGTTATTGTGAGCTAATAATGGGGAGTTGTTTTTTTTTTAATTTAGGTCTTAGTTTCACACATCATAGAGGACACTGTAAATAAACTACTTACCTCAGGGAACTCAAAATGTTTGCTGAGTCTACCTACCTACCACCTTCCTTGACATTCAAGCCAGACTATCTTACAAGATATAATCTTTTTGGATGCGCTTTTGTCACTGCTCTTTCTGCACCCCCTCCCCTTCTGTCTCTTTGCTTTATTTCTTTCTCTTAAGAGAAGGGAGAGGGAGGGAGCTGTAGCTGTGGGAATTTTTCCACTGTCAGTAGCTTGTAAAAGTGTTGAAACATATGATATGATCCTCCTCCCATTTCAACCTGTCCTATCCCCATCCTTTCTCCCCCAAGGAGGTTGGGTGGTAAAAGTTGTATTGAACTGAGGTCCATTTTGCCACATCGAGTGTTTGTCTGCAGCTACTTTAACCATCACAGAGAGCTTTAAAGATGGTAGATAATTGGCTCAAAGTAAGAGTAAATTGGTTTTACTAAACTTTGTAGCAGTGTAGTTACATGATTAGATCTTCAATATCAGCTAATAATGCTCTCTGTAGAAGTGAGCTGCAGACGAGTAAATTAGGCCATAGGTTCTGCTCCACTGGCTGGCCAAGAGCTCCTTGAGCATAGTTTGTATCTTTCTCCTGTCAATGTATATACTTCATTTGGGTGGACCAGTTTCTCCTGCAGTCCAGAGACATGCATGATAGGTCAGTTGGAAAGTTTTTGTAGGTGTAAATGGCCATCTCTTGCAATGTGTTAGAGGTGACCTCTCCAGTGTGCCAAATGTGGGCTTCAAGAGGCTCCTGCCCACCTTAAGCAGCGATGGTTGGATGGAAAAACACATGTTGCAAACCTGTCAATCACTTCTACGATGAGCCAACAAAATTCCTTAAACTAGATTTGGCAAAAATTTGTTTGGCAGTTTACATGTTGAAACTTAGATTACTCATGATGCCTCTTACCAGAAGCACTGCAAACAGTTTGGGAGTGCTTTTATATTCAACCTTCCTGTGATTTAAATAATCCCAGATGTCCATCTAGTATTCTTACATATGTATAATGCAGTAAAAGCCCCATATAAGAACATAAAAAATTATTTGATTCATGTGTTATAGACTGATTCCATTGCATTGTACGTGATTATATGGCTCCATTTAGCTCGAGGAAGTCAAGTTCGTTTTTATTAGCGAAATGCAAGTTTAAGCTCACTGCTCAGTAATTAGCTGTGTGACTGTGAATCTATATGACACCACAGGCCATGCAGCGTTAAATATAGTATGAAGTGGAGCAGGGAGGGAGATAAATAAGTGCTTGTGGAAGATGAGCCGACAGAGTGTAGGATGATAGTAATGAGAAGGAGGCAGGGAGGGGTGAGAGAGAAAGGAGAGACAGTGATAGAGGTGAGACAGTGCTGAAAAGGTGGTGGAAATGCGTGGAGGAAGAGAAGCAGAGAGACAGAAAGCAGAAAATTGAGCTGCTGAAGAGGGTAGTTAAATTCAACAACTGGAAATGTGTTCTGAGCGTCTGAAATTTGAAGCAGACTTTTCGTGTAATGGAACAGTAGCTATTTTGGCATAAGTGTGTGCATGATCAGTCATCCATATGTGTGCATAATGTCACAAAGCTATCTACTTGAGCAGCATTTGTCCACTGTGAAGGTTCATTTAGAGTTTCCATTAAAGGCACTATGTGAGGTACCTGCTTGAGTAGGCTTGATTACCTTTCTCACTCATAACACTGTTCTTATTGGTTGAGCTTCATTTAACAGAGAGAGAGGTGTGGATGGAATGTGGAAATATAAAAAGACTCGGGGAGCAGATGTCGAATAGAAACAAATATTAATTAAATGCTGTGGTCTTTACTGATATTTATATGCTGGCTAAGTACAAGACACATGGGGGCAAGAAAAGAAGAAACTTGAGGTTATTGAGTTGAAAAAAAAAATCAAGTTCTAGTTTAATAATCATAGAGTATATTTTTGACAATACTCTCAGCACTTTCTGCACCTGTAGCAGAGTATGCACTAAAGCTAAGCAGACAGTGGTGACCCCTTCAATTTCCATTTTCAATATAACTATGCTGTGTAAGTATATATACTGTATGTATATATTGATACTCTTCATAAAAATCTACTGTTAGTCAGGCTTATATTCATTATGATTTAGAACACAAGGTTTTCTTAACACAGCTGACATTTCATGAAGTGCTTCTCATAGTGTGCTGTATATGGCTTGTAAGGGCTGTCACCATGTGAGAGTTTTCATATGTCTACTTTTAATTCTTGCTGACTTTGGGAAATGTATTTTTTAAAAGAGCTGAAAACTCAGTGCAGTTTTGAGTTTATCTGACTATACAGTTAATCTGGTGAATATACTTCACTGTGGGAGTTACAAATACATTTAAAAAGGAAAATGAACGTGACAGGTGTATTGCAGGAAGGGGTAATAGGTCCTTGCATGACTGTAATCATCTATGAGGTCACCAAAGTCTGGACCTCTGCAGTTATTTTTCACAATAAGCCAGTAAAAATTGGCATAAATCTACGTGTGACGCTCTACATGGTTTTTATTTTGAAAAGACTCTAAAGGAATTCCATGAAGTTATGGTTTATACACACAACACTCATCTTCCATATTTTTATATACAGTGTTGCTCCTGCAAAAGAGGCAAGCTGTAAAAAATAAAGTCCTTTATAGTTTTCACAATTCTTGGTTTTGATGATATTGCACCTCTAAGACCTGCTCTAGCCTTTTCTACTTGTCAGTGGGGCACAGGTGCTAGACCTTAAATATGATGCATTAACAAAAGAATCTGGACCTCACTAATTTCTGAACTCTGGTTAGAGCCCTGGGTTCATGTTTCCCCATTTATTCCACCATTGGGTGAGACCACAGCCATTTTGTTCTCAACTACACACTTGTCAAGTTTTTGTGACCACATCTTGCACAGTTGTTATGTTACTGTATTGCCAAAATCTATCGGCATTCTCACTGACCTGATGCAAGTTCCATCTACACTTTGTGTCAAACAGACGGACAGACTCAAAAGGTGAATCATCTGTTTTTTCACTAACTGAAGTACTGATGAAAACAAACTTCTCATTTAGGATAGATAATTTGCCTATTCTCATGTGTCACTTGCTGAATACTTAAAATAACTTGTGCTGTTGTGTACCTGATCTGACCTCACGACTGTTCTCTGATTTGGGTAATTAACATTACATTCTTTTTAGTATATTTTATTCAACCACACCTAACCTCACATAAACGGGTTATATTGCTCATTGTTGAAGTCACTGATAAAGTATTGTTTGGCTATGGGGTCTGTGAAGTTATTTGTGTGTGTGTGTGGGCATTCATTCCTCTATGCACTTAGAGAGTCAGCACCTCTTGTTTTGCTGGATTGTGTGTAACACATCCTTGCGTTGCTTCACTGTGTGTGGCAGGTGCTGTATGTGTGTTACGGGGATGACTGTGCATCCTGCACTCCTTCTTCTGTGCTTGCTTGCTTGAATATGTCTTCATACATACCAAGTAACATAATCACCACCACCAATTACCAACCTGCAATTTTCCCCTTTACCTTCTCCCCTCTTTGACCTATTGAAGCATCCCATAATCTCCCTCATCATTGCCATGCCAGTGGTGTTGTCACTTCCAAGGGCTCTTCCCCTATCTTCTCGACCTACCGAGTAACCCCGAGGGTGACCTGGAGTTGAACCTGCAACCCTTTTCCCATTAGGATCAATACTGAGATCTGAGCCATGCCGACAGTGTGCTCAAATCCTGCTGTGGCACCTCTGGCATACTGATGTGTGCGTGTTCGTGTGTGCACGTACGTGCTCAAAGGTTATATGGAGGTAGTGGAGGGTGAGACAGAGAGAGAGAGAGAGAGAGAGAGAGAGAGAGCTTTACACAAAAGACTCCTCGGGCAGTACCTGAATAGGACAGTTGATACATTAAGTGTGTGTGTGCATAGAGCATATCTATGTATATGTCTGTGTTTTTTTTTGTGAGGTGATTTTAAGGGCAGACTTTGAAGTGAATGTAGTGTTTTTTTTTTTCACTCTGTAAGGATTTTTTTTTCCTTGGTAAGACCAGGGACTAACAGACTAAATATTTGTGAGGTTTTTTTGTCATGTTTGTGATTTTAACCTTAATGACCCCTCTCTCTAGAAGCACATCAGAAATAATTAAGCCCTTCTGATAATTATTTAATTTAAAATTATTTAGGGCCTATACCATTGAGTTATTGGGTAATAGGAGGGGTATATCCTTGACCTGTCACCAGTCCGTGGCAGGGCTGAACCAAACATTTGACTCTAAAATTATATACACTATTTACTATAAAATTACTTCAAAGACTGCCTAAGCTTCTTCAAGAAATTTGTGAGTGGTTTTTCTATCTGTTAAAAGACACCGTAAAACCTTAATAAGCAGGATCATACACTGTCAGGGAATGCACTGAAGTTCATCTAGATCCAGGGTGGAAAAAGTTAAGAACACTTCATTACTCCTGTTTTAAAGTCAAATGAGAACCACTCATGAATCCTTAATTTATTGCACTGGCCTCCGGTTATTCATTTATCCATTAATTGTTTTTTTTTTTTTTTTTTTTTTCCCTTTTTTTATTTTTTTTTTTTTTTTAACTTTTTTTT
>VUQS01023481.1:38186-53024 GCA_015108495.1 Heterochromis multidens | reverse complement strand
AAATCAATCGGAGAGAAAGAGTCTAAATAAATATCAATAGTACTGAAAGTAGCTGTACGTAATGATACGTCTGTGAGATGGTTATGAATAATTTTTTCTCTAATGTTTAAAATTTTATTTGTGAAGAAATTCATGAAGTCATTATTAGTTAAGGTTAAAGGAATGCTTGGCTCAACAGAGCTCTGACTGTTTGTCAGCCTGGCTACAGTGCTGAAAAGAAACCTGGGGTTCTTATTTTCTTCAATCAGTGATGAATAGTAAGATGTCCTAGCTTTACGCACTAAATTAGTGAGACGCCTTTTCCTCTCCAGCTTACGGGTTATCTGCTTTAAGGTGCGCACTAGTGTGACTGGATACAGAATGAGTATATTAGTAATGCTTGCAATACTGGATTTTCAAAGAGCTGAACAAACAAACTTTATTGCCGCTCATTTGTGTTAGTGTACACTGGTTGGAGTGGAGGAGTCCATGCAATATGTTGTGCCATGGTTTTTTCTATAGTTTGTGTAGACAGACTTGTGAAAACACATCTCCCCCTGGGACAATTCAGACTATCTAAAATGATTCACATCAACTGCTTGAGTCTAGGGAAAGCATGATCAAATTTCAGCTCTCAAAGTGGAGCCTGTGTGTCTGCACTTTGTAACAGACCTCTGCTGGACAAACAGAAACCTTTCAGTAGTTAGTCCCAGAACTACAGTACAGAGTGTGTGTGAGTGTCTCACTAGTATAGAGTATAACTGACCACTCACTATAATAATAATAATAATCATAATCATAATCATAATCATAATCATAATCATAAACTTTATTTATATAGCACCTTTCAAAAACAAAGTTACAAAGTGGGATAGGAAACAAACAGCAAATAAAACATTTAAGAGGAGATAAAAGTTAAACCATATTAGGTACAAGAATACTGGCAGCACAAGGAGATTAACTGTGAGGAAAGAAGCAAATTAAAATAATATTAAAATGAAAAAATAGGTAAATTAAAAGCAAATATAAAATAAATTTAAAAAGATCACTAGGTGAAGATGACAGTTACAAAGGACAACATAGAAATAACTCAAAATGGAGGCACAGAAAAAGCCTGCTTACAAAAATATGTCTTTAAGTGCGATTTAAAAGATGAAAGTGAACTCACTGATTTGATCTCCTCAGGGAGATTGTTCCAAAGACTGGGTGCCCTGACAGAAAAAGCCTGATCATTGTGGGATGACCAGTAGAGCCTTGGCTGAGGACCTCAGGTCACAACCAGGGTTGTACAGTGACAGAAGATCTGAAATATACTTTGGTGCGAGCCTAGTGAGGGCCTTAAAGTTCAATAACAAAATCTTAAAATCAATTCTAAAATTAATAGGTAGCCAGTGAAGAGAAACTAAAATAGGAGTGATGTTTTTTTGTTTTTGTTTTGTTTTAGTAAAAAGTCTGGCTGTTGCATTTTGGACCAGCTGTGTTTGTGTAAACTCTGTTGGCTCAGGAAAGTGTGTAATGAATTGCGGTAATCTAACCTAGAGGAGATATAACCATCTCTAGATTTCTTTCAGAAATTGAGCTGACCTTACTGAGTCTCCTAAGCTGCAAAAAACAAGATTGGACAACTGAACTGACATGCATATTAAGCTGAGGTGGTTGTCAAACATGACACCAAGGCTTTTACAATATTGACCCAACTTTATAGATGAGGAGCTCTGGTGTGTTGTAGTGAGTGTGCTAAGTGCATCTGGGCCAGTAACTATTAGCTCAGTCTTATCCATATTTAGCTACAATGAAGTTCTGTGCGATCCAGGATTTAATATCTTGGATACAGTTATTCAAAGCATTTAGTTTAAGAATGTTACTGGGGTTAAAAGAGATGTATAGCTGTGTGTCATCTCCCTAGGGGTGAAAACTCACACTATGCCTACAGATAACATGCCCCAGGGGTAACATGTACAGAGAAAACTGGAGAAGTCCAAGGACAGACCCCTGAGGTACCCCACAGGTTATCTCCATTGAGGATGACTGTGACCTGCCAATGTCAACACTACAAGATCTATCCTGTAAATAAGAATAAAACCACCTTAAAACTGTACCAGAGATGCCAACCAAGTGTTGGAGACGATTCAGTAAAATACAGTGATCTACAGTGTCAAATGCAGCGCTCAGATCTAATAAAACTGAAACAGAGGATTTACCAGCATCAGCAACAACCAAGGAGTACTGTCTCAGTGCTGTGGTTTCCTCTAAAACTGTAAAATTTCTGTTTCAAAGAGCAATTGAACCTTGGAGAGGAAGGGAGAATGGGTCTAAAATTATCCAAGGAATTAGTGTCCAGAGAAGGTTTTTTCAAAAGAGGTTGTACGATTGCTTTTTTAAAAATAAACAGGGACAGAAACAGTCAAAAGTGAAGAATTAATAACAGATATAATTATGTGTGCAGGCTAACAGATTCATAAACTTCTTTCAAGAATCTCACAGGCAGAATATCCAAGGCACATGAAGAGGGCTTCATTTTATTGATCACCTCAGTGAGATTCTCCATAGATACTGTGTTAAAGGAGTTTTGGGAGACTCCATATTATCCTGAGCTAAAAAAGGGATTTTAGTTGTGATGCTGGTGATTTTATTGATGAAAAAGCTTAAAAATTGCTCACATTTCTCTGGAGAAAGGTCTGTACTAACACTTGGTGGAGCCTTTGTGACACAATTAATTACATTAAAAAGAGTCCTGGATTTGTGTCGTTATTTTCAATAAGCTCTGAAAAATACTGTGCTCTGGCATTTTTTGCCTCAGAGGCAAAATTCCTCATAAATGCTCTTATCATGTCAGGGCGCACTGTTAATTTTGAGGCTTTCCATTTATGTTCATCCTTCTGCTCAGTGCACACAAGGTTTCAGTAAACCCAAGGTAGAGAGGGTTTGGAGGACATTTTCTCTTAAAAAGGTGCAGTTTGATCTAAAATCTTGGTGCAAATACTCTTAAAATTATTCATGATTGTGTCAGTAACATAACATACATATGTAAAATGTGTGTAATCATGTCCTCTCCCTTCTTTTTCTTCCTCTTTAAACTCCTCCACAGGTCTGGAGTCCTTGCGTGACAGTGCCCACTCTACACCGGTGCGTTCAGTGTCCCATGGAGAATCCTTTATACCACGCTCCCGGAGCCAGGTCACAGATGCAAGTGAGGGGATGGCGGTCATCTCGGACGAGGCCTACAGCCCCTCTGACAGCGTCCTGCCCACCCCAGTGGCTGAGCACAGCATGGAACTAGCTGTATCGCGCCAGATCAATGGAGCACCCTGCAGCATTGAGGAGGAGAAGGAGTCAGAGGCGGGCACCCCTACGCATGGGGAACGGGGTGATTTTGGTGCAGACGGTAGATCTGCACAAGAGGGCGCAGGGGGGGACTCAGCCCTCAGCGAGGTGGAACAGGTGAATAAGTTTGTCTTAAGTGTCCTCCGTTTGCTCCTTGTGACCATTGGACTCCTCTTTGTCTTGCTCCTCCTCCTCATCATCCTCACCGAGTCAGACCTTGACATTGCATTTTTAAGTGATATCCGCCAGACCCCCGAATTTGAGCAGTTCCATTACGAATACTTTTGTCCCCTCAGGCGGTGGTTTGCCTGCAAGCTCCGCTGGGTGGGCGGGTTGCTCATTAACAAGTGAGAGTGAGGTCGTAGAGTCCTTAAGCCTGTTCGGGGGTCTGACAAGACGGTTAGGACTCCGGAGTGATGGAGGGCAGCCTCGTCCCAACCATGAACCCTGCTTCTCTCATCCTCCTCCTGCAGACATACAGCTTGGACCACTCCTGGTAACACCGGGCCAGGATCTCTCTCCCCCTCCTCCACTTTGAGTTGCCCCCACCCACCCAACCACCTCCTCGTTTCGCTTACGTTCTTCTTTTTTCTTTTTCTTCTTTTCTTTTTTTCTACAAAAGCCAGGACACTTTTTTTCTGCAATTTTTTTAATTTCAAGTCATTTCAGGTATTTTATTTTTTCAAATAAAACAAAGGAAAAAAAATTAAACAGAAAATCAAAGAACTAAAGAATTTTAAACAGTTCCTTTTACTGGAACAGAAGATTTTTGTTGCAACAGATGAACGTTGCCTTCATTTCTTATTTATTGCTTTTAAACACGCTTAGCAAAAGGAGAAGAGATCACAAATGGTAATCGAGGAAGTTGATTTGTCAGTAAAAGGTGGAAGTGAGTCATGTCAGAGTCAAAGGGCCTACTGCTGTGAAGTATATGTGAGTCAAAGTGGTGTAATAGCTTTTGATATCGATTCATCCCCATCAGAAGTCAGCAGCAGATTAACCTCATTAGAAAAACAAAGCAGTTTGAAGGGAATAATAGTGAAGGTATGTGAAACAGAGAACAGAAAAGGTGGCTAACAAATGCCTTTTTTTTCCAAAAAGGTAATGACTGTTGGGAATATAGAATTTATCAATAGCTTAAGACACAATTAGACTTTAGTATACAATTGTATACAAGGTCCACAAGGTTATTTTCTAACACTTTATAAGGATATGGTAAAATAAGTACCAGTACCAGTAGTGTTATTTGCCCAGTAGTGTCAGATGCAGTTAGAAAAATGCTCATGATGAGCAAAGATTCACAGGCACCATTAGATGATAGTCTAGATAGATGTGCAATGCTGACATGGTTTTAATAATTAAGAACTTTGAATGTGCTCATTTTTTTCAGTTCTTCTGTTATTTCTTTATTTAATTTGATTTGCATTTTTTCATCAAGTTGAAATTCGATGAATTTCAATGATTTCTTTCTATGGAGAATTCTTGATTTATTTTGGTTTCATATCAACCTTGCTCTTACTATATTATCATTATTATTATTGTTAGAATAAGAGTAATACTGTACTTTTTGTACAAATTAGTTTGTTTCCTAATATATATTGACAGGTTTTCCATGTATATTTTAACAGAACTGAAATGTTATTTTGTTATTGAGATTAAATTATACCTTTTTTAGTGCTGTAAGGTCAGAAGCATTTATGGAAAGATGGAAGGGGGTCTAAAAAAAAAACAGGGCTTTTATCCAGATCCACTCAACACTGATCACACCTCCCATCACTCCACCAGCAGTGTATGTGCAACTTAAATGACCATTTAGATATGTATTTGTATTGAATAAAATCTGGACATGCCACTATACCACCACAAATACTAAATAATCCAAAAATACATTTTCAACTTTCATAACTTTATCATATCTTATTTTACTTGAAGAGCTTGGAGAGGTGACTGAGCCTAAAGGGGACCTATTGGGCTTTTCTCTATTTTCTGTCATATATATATATGTACTGTTTCAATGCTGGATGACCATGTTAAACATGGTTCAAGTTTCAAATAATTAGGTCTGCAAATGTGCAAGTAATCAATGTGAGACAGAAGCTTCAGCTTCAGGCTGCTGACAATTAGTTTTTTTGTACCCTTGGATCTGCATGATGTCAGTAAAAGCAGATATCCCTAATATGGTCATGTTTAGGCACACAGCTCTAGCTCTGAGCACATAAGCTCCACCCACCTGAATGGAGGAGCTAAAATGGCTCATTTCAGACAGAAAAAAAACCTACTTATCTTTTTACTTGCGGCCTAGCTTTTGTCTAATATTAATTTGACATGTAAAATAAAACTGGGACTGAAACAGTTGGGAAATGTTGTTAGAAGATCAATTGGCAGCTATTTTGTTAAATAAATATTGTGTAAAATTAGCTACTTTAATGTGAGGATTATTTTTTCTCTGCATTTATAAATGTAATATCTGTTGGTCAGATTAAGGAAAAAAATATGTCACCTTGGAAACTGAAAATTTACCATAAATTAATCTAGAATTAACTAATATGAAACTGGAAATAATAACTTTGGTGGAGACAAACTGCATACAGCAACATTTTCTTTATCTGCAGGGTTTTATCAAATAACATCTGCCCCTTGATATTTTGGTCAGGCTCGAGGCTCTTCCGTCTCACAGCTCAAGAGAGCAATAACTGTCGTGGCTGCTGGATTCTGGGTAAAATCTGTTTTTTGTATTGCGTGTCTAGCTCCTGCACTGAGTGCAGGTGTAAGTGTTAGTGTGTCTGTATGTAGGAGTGGAAACAAGATTCAAGGTGATGGGGTGGAGGCTTGGACAGAATAAAGCAGAGTATGAAGAGAAGTGAGAGGGATGGCAAGAAAAAGTTTATTTTAAAGTAATAATTACCATGTAAATTGGGAATTGAAGGAACTTGATAACTGATCAATGGCTATACAGGGTTAATTTTTTTCTTTTTTTTGTTTTTTACACACTCCTCCCTCCTGCAGCTGCTCCACTAAAGGCTTGATGGTGCTCCTTCCTTTGTTTGCTCCTGTGTAATCTGAGAATATCAGTCCTTGGGTATGGCCCGACTGCAGAGTAGCGTGCACTTTGGCGTTGTGGCTGGATCCACTCCTTTGGCTAATTGTCTTTCACAGACCATAGTTATCTCTGGTGGAGGTAACAGCACTGACATTTCTCAGCACAATGCTAAAAGGAAATATGGAATCATTACAGCAACACTAGTAAGGAAGCTGTTGGTTCAGGAGCTTATTTATGTGAAATAGGATATATTTAAAAAAAAAAAAAAAAAGAAGAAGCACATTTTTTCCTACCAAGGGGTGGAGCAGGGTGGGTGGGCTGACTTTTCTTGTGTACTTTCATATTTATTACTTTTTCACTGAGGTCAGTATGACCCTTTAGTTCAGCCAGGCTGAGTTGCTAGACATCTTTTTTTTTAAAGGTGTTCCTTTTACATCTATCAGCATCTATGTAGCTTTAGTGGTCTCTCTGAACATGCAACAATTAAAAAAGGCAGCATTATTCATGAAGCAATAACCAGCTGTAAGAGCAAAAAGTTGTATGAAAAACTTGTATACGGAAATCTAATGATGACTAATGTTTGATAAGTCAAATTTGTCCCACCTGTTTCTAGAAAACCACTCGCCAATTTGCTGTTGTGCTCACTCAAACAATGATGCGACCACTGAGACTCTCAGTTACTGTTGCATTCAGTAATGACAGTTTATAAAATCGCATTTTCCTTAGAGACCTCTTGTGTGGATGTTTGTTCTGCTGTTTTCTTTGTTGTTTCATTGTTAAGGGACACATTGTTCCCTGTGCCTGGATCCTCACTCTGCAGTTTACCAAAGTGGCAAAGATGAAGGAATGGAGACAGAGAGGTGCAACATCTCTTCCGACTACAGACTTCTCCATCCTTAAATCTCCCAAGCCAAGAGGGGAAAATGGTTTTCATCTCTGTCTCAAACTCTAATGTTCAACAGGCAGCCGAAAATCTTTGCAGGCCTGTTTCCTGTGACAAACCTGACATTACATTTCAGTTGCTGTGCCATGTTTACATATTCTGCAGTTACTTTACTTCATGGAAGATGGCAAGAAGTTGTGACTGGTTGCGTGAATATTGTTGAAATATTTCATTTATGGTTCATAAGGGAAATTAGGTTGTTTGTACTTTTTGAAAAATATGTGGTTGCAGTGGAAGATAAAACATTAATTTTAGTAAAAGTAAAAATATACACGATGGGAATGGACCCAATAACAGAAGCTGCATGGATTTATAATTTAATTCCATACAACAGCCAAGCACCATAGATTTATGTATTGATTTTCTATTCTTATGAGGGCTGTAAGAAAAAGATCTTAAGGTTAATGTCTGAGGTTGCATTTTATTTCCCGCTGTTATTCTAATGGACTGCACTTTACCATGAGGTGTTATTTTATCTACTCCCCTTTATTTTCTACACATCGGAGTCATCATTAGATATACAGAACAACTTAAAAACCATAATCAGAATATAAGATTTCTGTTATATCACATAACCAATTTACTTGACCACAATTAGATGTATTCTTAATTGGCTTAATTTTCTTCCTGGCCAAAGCCCCTGTCACATTAATGTGGATGATGTGTTTCACACCAAGGGTTTAAAGAAACTAACTGAAGACATCTTGCTCTGCTTTTTGCCCATTTGCTCGCTCCCAGTAGACAGAACTTCACACAACCGTGCATACACGTCAATAAGTGTATATGCATATCCATGTCTGGTGGCGTGTTCTCTAGTCTGCCTCATTCTATCCTCAGATCGGAGATTGCTGTTTATGTTAAATATACAAGTATATATATATACACATATATATATATTCATGTGCCAAATCCAATTCTTGTTCAGTCTGATCCATTCCGAAACCAATGTTTGTACTGTAGGTAACCTTCTGTACAAGTCAGTATAAAATATTGTTTCTCTCCAATAGTCCCTTGTAACTGGTGCCATTAAATAAGACACTTCAAACTTGAAATAAATGTTAAATAAAAATGTGATGCAGCTGCTCCTGTGGTTTTGTGAAAAAAAAAATTCAACAGCTTTCCAATCTACGTAAAAAAAACAAAACAAAAAAAAAAAAAATCTTACAAATGTTGAAGCAATAAAATTTTCATTCATGTTTATTATCAAATAAGATGCACATAAAAAAAGGACAGGGAAGTTTTCCAGCCAGTGTTCAAATAAAAATGTACAACAATAAACATGCAATAACTGTACAGAATTGAAATACAGTTTTAGCTATTCCAATACGGTAAAATACAGTAAATACAGCAGTAAATACTTTATGGTGACTTAGAAAATTAGTTTTCTACCCTACAAAGTTAGATGCTGAAGAAAACAGCCCTAACTCAAGTGTGAAAAGACTGGCTTTAAGAATGGACGCTGGCTGCCTTGAGGCACCGGGGCTGCCAGTAATCCTGGCCTCCTGGTTGCTGTTGCATCGCCTGCTGAGCTCCTGGACCCTCGACCTCCACCCCCAGAGCTGGACGACGACCAGGATTTATTGCTGCTGTAGCCACGGCTGAATCCACAAAACCACCACAGCAAGACAGGAGAAAGAGCAAAGAAGAGTTCAGTTACGAGGTGAAGCCTATTGGCAAATATGATCCCCAACTGGATAACGAAATGTGCGACAACTCCCTACAAACCCTTTAGAACTGAAGCTTGAGTTGCCACATCCTTTTTTCTTCTTGGAATACTTGAAGAACGGAGCCTTCTTTCTCTTCTGTCCCTGTGCAGACTTATTACGGAAGTAGGTGGAGGACTCTGTGTCATCCTTGTCATTTCCACGTGTGCGGCCTTGTGCAGTGTCTATCCACCCATCTCCCCCACCGTCAGTCTGCTCCTCTGATACACAGAAAATGTAACTTTAATACAATGTGTGCATTAAATAAAAGGAGTGAACCTGGAAAAGAAATGTTATGAAAAAAGTTAAAATGTGCAAAAATTCAGCAGGATCTCTTACCAGGTAGTTGCCATTCAGAGTATTTCTGTAGGACCTGAATGACTTCAGCTCCATACTTCTCCAGTTTGTCCTCTGTCACACCATCAATTTGCAGGAGGACTTCAGGGTCAGAAGAAAGCTTTTCTGAATGTGACAAAAGTGTGATAAGTTATGAAATGTTTCCTTCTGAAAATAACTAAATAAAAAAGGTCTGTGTCTGAGAAGTTTCAAAAATTACCAGCTATCTTTTTCAACGTGGCAGTGGAGAAGATGTTGTAATAGTGAATGCCAAACGCTTTCCCCAGCTGCTTGCACAGATCCAACAGCTCCTTCAGACACCCCTGCACCATCTGCTCTCTCTGGGAGACATTCTTGGCCACAGCAGCTTTATGCTTCCTGATGGTGGACGCGCTCTCTGTCTCATAGAACTCCACCTGGGATGAGACGAATGCCAGTAATGTTTTCAATGACGGGCAGCACTCCTATTCTAACTCTATTTACACCACCTTAAAGCTGATGTGTGACCTCTTACCTGCATATGTCCAGACAGCACATTCATAGCTTTTGTTCCAGCAGAGATATAAGACACAGCTTGGCCACCATTGGTAATGTAGAGGTCCTCAACCAGGACATTATCCAGAACCAGCTTTTTAAAAAGACGGTCAGCATTATGCCTAGAGTAGGCTGCTCCAATACCAAACATTCCTGTCTGTACCTTGGCAGCTTTAGACCCTGACAAATAAGAACATTTACATTTTTTAACCACACATAATTCAAACACAGCTGTAAAAGGAAAATCAGCTTTACTCACTGCATTTATCACACTAGTTGTATTGTTGTCAAATGCATTTTCAATGAAAGCTTGTGTATGTACTGTACCTATGAAAATATCCACGAGCATGTTCAGGGTCAGTCGGTTTTGGTTGGCAGTCTTGCCAAACCTTGCTCCGACTTTCTCACAGTTCTCCTGGACAAACCTCACGATCTTCTTCACATCTTCAGTCACGTTTCTCATCTTGTATTGCTGCATTTAGAAACACTGATGTACAATCACAAACAGCTGGGGGTGTATTACATATATAATTGATATAGAAGAAATTATTCCTACGTTGGGTTTGGCACAGTTGTCACAGCTGACATCCGAATGGTCCTTACAGAAGTTTCTGTTGAACTTCAGCTCTCCAAAGTACGCAAGCAGCTGAATTCTTCTGCACTCCATCACATTCTCACAGAAGTGCACCATGCTGTGCAGGTTGTTGTAGTGAGTTGCCTTGGTGTGTCTGTCACCTTCTCTGTCCACTACAATAAAATAAGAACCCAAAAAGAGACTGAGTAAACATGTTAAGAGCTGCTAACTGGCCTGATATCCAAAAAGGAGGGTTTAAATTTGTCACATACTGCTGATAATCCTCTTGATGCGCTGGACATCAGTGTAGGAGTAGAAGAGAATGCAGTGAGAGATCTCTCCATCTCTGCCAGCTCTCCCTGACTCCTGGTAGTATCCTTCCACTGATTTAGGCAGACTGGCGTGGATCACATAGCGCACATCAGGCTTGTCAATGCCCATGCCAAAGGCTATGGTAGCACAGATGACCTGTTGACAACAATGAAACAAGAGCAATGTCAAGTATGTCTCAAAATATACTTTAAATTGTATAAACATCTAATTTCTTTTACATTAGTCTTTGTGATTTTAGCTTTGTGTAGGAGTAAAAGACTGGACTACACTGCTAGTTATCTTCATATCAATGATCTGAGTTGTGACCTGACCTGGCAACCATCCTGATTGATCCATTTGCTCTGCACATATTCTCTGTCACTGTCACTGAGCCCTGCGTGATATGACAGAGCTGATATCCCTGCTCTCTGCAGACTCTCTGCCATGGCATCGCAGTCATTACGAGACAGGCAGTACACGATGCCAGAGTCACCTGTATCAAAGCAAGAGACAGATGCATATAATCACTGACAAAGCCTGCCCCAGTAGGAGAATCAAAACAAGGTCAGTCTTCTGTTGGAAAGAAGCCTAAAAAAAATAAATAATTCAACACAAGCACAGATTTAAAAGAGCTTAGGAATTTTACTTCTATCCAAAAAAATGTGCAACAACCTGATATAACTAATTATATACAATGATCGACTTGGCTTGTTTGCAGACTCTTTTGATTTCCCACTTAGTGTTCCTTCAGCTTTATCCAGACCTGTGAGAGCTCAAAGTGTTCATATACAGTTAAATTTTTAAACACAGCATTTATGGCAGTGTTCTGAAAATAGCATGCACTGGGATCAGAAAAAGTACTGAATTATTTACGTGGATAATGCTTCTTGATCCAGCTGATGCAGTCCTCATCAACCTTTTTGGGTTTCTTGGGCAGCACTGAGTACTTCAGGTTTGTTCTGTTGAAGCTCATCGTAAACCTGAAAATACATTGGAAGAAAAATGTGTGGTTATTGTTTTGCTTTCTAAAGACAGCAAGAATGAAAAAAAAAAAAAAAAAACAATATACACAACCACACTGCAGTTATAAATCTAAGCCAGAGGCTGAAAGTAAACACATACACTTGAGGTCGAGTCATGTTCAGCTGGTTGAGGATGTCTTTCTGCACTCGGGGGGTGGCCGTGGCTGTCAGAGCCATCATCGGCACATTGGGGAACTTCTGACGCAGTTCATGCAGCTTCTTGTAGTCCGGGCGGAAATCGTGGCCCCACTGAAAGATTTAAACTGATGATTCACAACGGCTGCTGCTAAATATAAAAGCATACAGCTGACTGTGTACACATGAAAGCAAAGGAACATACCTGACTGACACAATGGGCCTCATCTATGACAAACCGGGCCAGAAGGCCTCGCTCATACAGGTTCTGCAGGGCGGAGATCAACCTGTTACTCGCGCTCACCTGGGGGAGGGGAAATAAAAGGATTCATCAGTTTTGAGCTGTACAAAAATTATAGTTACAGACAAGTTTCATTATACTCTATTAATAAAGAAAAACACAATTAAAGCTTTCAAGATGAATGTGTAAAGAACAAAAGGTTCACCTTTTCAGGTGTGACATAGAGCAGTTTGATAATGGGATCTTTCCTTGAAAGCTGCATATAAATCCTTGATGCTTCACTATCACTTTTTCCACCAGACAGACTTGTTGCTGGAATCTAAAACGTAGAACACTACAATATAATTGCTGAGGACCTTCATTACAGATTAAGCAGGGAAATAATTCACAATTTTTGGAGTCATGTATAAAACATAAAAAAAAAAAAATACTAGGTGAGCAACAAAATTCTTAAACAGACTGAAATTCAAATGTCCACAATATTATATTGCAGTTCCATCTTCCCATACATTACTGAAAGCAGAAATGTTGAACTGGAAACTTTTTGCTTATAATCCAATAATCCAATCAAGTAATCAGGTGGCAGAAAACAGATAAGAATAAGAATAAGAATAACTTTATTGATCCCAGAGGGAAATTCATTTGTCTGACAGCTCATCTGCTATTTATATGAGAATTGTAAAGCCTGATGGCTGTGGGCGCGAATGATTTTCTGTATCTCTCCAGATGCAGATGGATGCATAGGTGAAATGAACCAAAACTGATTGCCAAAAATTAAGGTAACCACTGAACCACAGTTTCGAACAACTGTTAAAATACTTAAAAAAAAAATAAAAATTAAAGAATGACCCAATATTTTTGACTTATTATAATGTAATACAACGAAAAACATAATCCTTAGATTTGAGAACATGAAAGTATATGTTTAGGTAACTTTTTCACTTTTTTACCTAATTAATAATGAAAATCCTTTTTAACCTTTGAATTAATTAAATGATTTAATACTTTATCTTTGCAGCTCTAAACTGACGCACTTTCTGAATACCAAACATAACCACTTTACCCTTTTCTCTGATCAAACAGACCAGTAGGAATAAACATACTTACATCAAGGGTGGTGAGTTTCTGGACCTGATCTACAATGAGTGATTTTAGTGGGGAAACCACCACAGTGACCCCGGGTGAGAGACAGGCAGGCAGCTGGTAGCACAAGCTTTTCCCTCCACCTAAAAATACAACAGTTTGAGATATCTGGGCATCTTCACAGCAACTGCTGCACAGCTACTGTAAGAGTGCTTTTACAAACCTGTGGGCATTAAAACAAATGCATCTTCGCCCAGTAGTGTAGCATTAATCGCTTCTAGTTGATTAAATCTGAACTGATGAAGTCCAAAACGCTTGTGAAAGATCTTTATCATCTCTTGTGAATGGGAGAAGTTGAAGCCTCTAAAGCGATCATGAGCTGGGTTTTTGAAAGTGGGTTCTGCAAATAAAGACAAAAAACATAAGTTCCTCAAAAATCAGGCCCTGTATTTATCAGGTATATGAGACCACCTTTAAGAAAATATGCTCTCTGTTAAATTTAGGTACTATTTGTCATTCCTATGGAATTTTGCATTTCAGGAAAATGAAATTAATAATGTTGGCTTGTTTAAATAATCTAGAAATGTCTAAACATCATGACATATTACATTTAGACTTCAACTGTGAGTATTGTGCGAGCCAATAAAGAACATTTGGATTGCTTTGAAACTTTTGGACCAGATGGAGACAATTTCCTGTTTTCAGATGCCTCAAAAATAGATTCAGTGTGTCCACAATGACTTGCCTGGAGAACAAATGGCTGAAGGTTTTGGAGCAGAAATAGGTGTCGTTGGTTTCTTCTCCCATGAGGACTTGCTTGGCCCCCCCTCTTTCACTGCTGTAGTCACAACTGATGAAGTTTGTGGTTCGTCAAAATAATCAGGGATATCAGAGTCATTAAAGTCATCTATATCAAAGTCGTCATTGTAGAAGTCATCTATTTCTATATCTTCTGCAGCTGTAAAGGTTGGGGTGGTGTTAGATTTCTTCTGCACATCAGGCTTCTTGGGTGAGAAAAAGAGGTCTGAGCCATCAAGATCTATGCTTGTTTTCTCAGACATATTAAAAGATGGCTTTGTGAGCCTGTGCACTGATGGAGAGTCATAGATACTGTTACTTTCCACATATTTTACCCTGGTGTCCTTATTATCCAAGGGCTTTAAATCAATAACACTGTCAGAGTGATCGGAGTCATAGTCCACAGAAATGACTGAAGATCTTCTGAGCTGAGGAGGCTTCTTGGAGTCCACAGGCACAGAGCTGTTGGATGACACACCGCAGCTTGAAGAAGAGGTTTCTTTGAAGCTGGGTTCAGAAATCACTGTGCTGTCTGGCTGCTGCATCCTAAACAAAGAGTCACCACCAGTTGCAAGAATCCTCTTTCTGCAGGAGAAAAGCAGATGATTGCAGTCATACTGAGATATAATTAAACATCATGAATAATACAAAAGCTGATATTATTACACCTAAAAAAAGCTAACACACCTCTGGGCTCTCTTGAGTAAAAGTTCATCTCCACAGGACAGAGCAATTAGTTCATGTTCAGGGATGGAGTCAACCAGAGCACAAATGGACTCCATGATTGTGAAAAGTTGTTCATCTGAGAGAAAAA
>VUQS01023481.1:4159-30902 GCA_015108495.1 Heterochromis multidens | reverse complement strand
ACCCCAGTAAAAATGAAAAAAAAAAAAAAAAATCACAATACACAACAGAGTATTTGACATTAAATGGAAAATGAAAAGCCAGAGCCAGAGAGAATGTTAAAGTGTCTTAATGTGTCCTCACACAAAATAATAAAATAAACAGAAAATAACACTATAGCTGAAGTGAATGCAAAAACAGTCTGGAGTGACATTCTTGCATATAAGAGGAAACGTAGATATAAATTATACTAAATTTAGAAAGCTGCAGGAAAACAAATGCACGTAACCATTTGTTAGTAATATTTTAGCCCCACTTTAGAGATCGTTTTATGAAACTTGATTTGAAAAATGCAGGAAGTCCAGTAGTCTCCTCTGAGTTTCAAGGTAAAGCACAGTGCCGGTAGTCAGATTAATGCCTGGAGTAACTTGACAATGTTTTAATTCATTTGATGGCCCCACCTCCTGCAAACTGTGCAATCAACCTCTGAACAAATTCCTATGTTGCTGTACCATGTATTACATTTAATTATTGTGTGGACTTTTTAATCTGTATTTTAATATTTCTAATATTTTAAGAGTGAAACCGAATGTAAGGGCATGTTTTGGTGAACTAATAGGTTTTGGCCTAAAGTATGAACTTTTCTATTAAGCAAGATTAATATAAATAAAGAAGTAAATAAAAGCCATCAGGTACACTGTTTGCTGATTGCTTGTATGTATTTTCTGTCTATCTAACCACTTTAAAAAAAAAAAATTTTTGAAATGTTCACCATGAAAGTACAATATCAGCTAAAGCCAGTCCTGCATATTACCAAATTTTTTTAGCTTGTTAGTAAATGAAAAGGGGTCCTGGTGTCAAAATATAATCTAATTTAAGCTCATGTTGTAGTCACACTGTGATTAATAAAGGCTCAATAGCAAATCTTTGCCACAGAGCAGGTTAATCAAAAAAAAAATTTATCAAATACTAACATGAAAATATGCAGTAAATAAAGTGTTACAGTGACACAGAAAAGAAACACTAATTGCAATTATTACATCTAGACCAGGAATTAACCTGCTCCCCTTTATCATCAAACTTATGATGTCATTGTAACTTGGATTTAAATGTTTATTTGAGCATAATCTATTTCAATATTTTATTGTATGTTGCAAATGTTTAGTTTGTGCATTTGTGAAAATTCTAATTATGATCACAAATATTTTTTCATATTAAATTTGGACTTTACACTTGTGTTTATCACTGTAGGCAACTGTGCACTGTTGTTTGCTAGGACAGAGAGCTACTTCTAAAGCTAAATAGTTTCAGACTGCATTTTATTTCATCATATTAGATGAGCACGTCAACTGATACAAGATCTACAAAAACACTTGAGACAAAATGCCCCTGAGATAAAATGAATTTATTATCAAGAGGTAACTGGGAAACATATTTTTGTTTATTTGTTGTTATCTTCTTCATCTTCTTTTAATCGTTTTCTTTTCCTTACAAAACTGGGAATATTTCTTAAGCTGTGGAAACATGAGGGTTGAAAGATAATTTTCATACCATTGGGTATTGCTTACAGCAAAATGTTTATTTGTTTATATACCTTATAAGAGTATGTGCATTTATAAGAGTATACAGTATAAGTATATAGTATTATTCTGTCTGTGAAGGTGTTGCATGCCTACCACATTAGCTTCAAAAGTGTACTGTACATACATAGTAAAAATACATACAAATATTCACAGAATAAGCACTACATTACTATATTCCTGCTAACAGAAATGGTTATAGACAGGATTACAGTATAAATGCAAAACACTTTGAATTGTTCTCCTACCTCTAAGTTATGGTTTCAAGACCACACTGTTGTAGCATTTCGTGTTAAGCTTGTGATATAACTTGTTTTTGAAAGGATTACACTGTTCCACATTGAGAAATATGCCAGGTTGCATGTACAAAATGTACAGCACATCTCAGTGAAGTGAATTAACAACAAAGTACAAAATACTTTCCCATGTTCATATAAAGAGCAGGTCACTCTCTCTTATACTACTACAAAAATAGTGTTTGAATGCTGCAGGCAGAGGTCATTCACATACATTTTATCATAGTTTTTAACAGCAATGCATATAACAGAGTGATATACAGTCACGTTCCACAATCACTGGAACAGCAAAAAGGACAGATTGTCTTTTGATTACAGAAGAGCAACAAACTTTTACTCTACAGAAGTAGAACCCGAACCTGAAGGTACAACACTTAACCACCGTGTGTGATCTTTTTTCATGAGTTTAAATTTAACAAATGACCAAGAATTTCAAGCAAAAGGGGGACACTCACTGTGCTGTACTGGTGTACTTTAAGTGTAACAAAAATTAAGATGACAAATCCATCAGCTTAAACCACACCAGTCTAGAAGATGTAACCCTCCTTTAACACTGTATGTTGTTACACAGCTTATAACTCATTCTATAAAGTGAACTCAGTAGACTTTAGGCACCTCATGTGCCAATTGAGTGGATTATTGTACATCAAAACTTAACTTGAAGAAGAGGTTCCCAACCTATGGATTGTGGACCATTACCAGCCTTAGAACATTTATTACTTGGCATAAGGGAAAAAAAAATCTGCAGGCATTTAAGTTTGCACAGACTGTGTCTGCACAGCATGTCCTGTTAGTCACATTTGGTCGATATGTTTCAGCTTTTTTTGTTGTTGTTTTGTTGTTGTTCACAAATATGTAATTTAAGTTGATGGTTCTAACAACAAGAGTATGATTTTTGTGGCTCAGACTGAAATACTTTGACAACTCTGGCACATCTCAACACATTCGGTTCTGATTTCTATGATGTCCACAGGATGAAGCTTACTCACATTAGTGGATGTTAATAAAATGCCTCATCAACAGCAGAGGATAAACTGTAAAAGCTCTGGTCCCTTAACTTTCCAACTTTTAGACCAACATTTTAAATTTTGGTTAATACTTGATTGAATTTTGCAAAACCAATAACATTCCCATAAGCTTTAAATATAAGTTTAGTGCTAATTAGAAATTGTGAGCATGTTTACAAGCTAAAGTAAGAGGGTGAGCTTGTTGTTCAGTTAACATTGCAAGTATCACATGCTAATTTTAACATTTAGATAAAGGAGTTGAGCTGTTAGTATGGCTGTGGACTCTTTGTTAGACATTCTGCCATTTATTTAGTGTCATTTTTCTCATTTAGCAAATAACTTCAACAAAAAACTTTACCTTCTATTCACTTTCACATCTGGTTGGGCATATTGGACTGGTCCACAGTTACACTGTACAAAAACAGTCAGAGTAGTACAAACACAGTTGGGAACCCCTGTCTTTAGAATAGTGAGCAGAAATGAAGAAACAAACCCCTCTCATTTTGGTTTGGGAAGCACAGAGACACATATGCTTTGGATACCTTGCTGTCAGTTGCACTGATCACTGTTCCCTATCTTTAATTATATTCTCTGTGCTCTTTACCTGATTTTATGCAGTTTGTTTTTACAATGCTACATTGGTTGCAGAGAACTTCAGTCATCGATAAAACTCAAGCCAAGAGAACAACAGCCAGCAACACGAGTGCTCGAAGTGCAAATTTGACACAACATGACATGATGCAAAATAATGTCATTGGTCACAATAGAAGACACGGTTGCATGCAGCTAAAGTGACCTCTATTATTGTTCTTGAAATACTTAAAGAAATTTTAAAAAATCCTTCAAGCAGGTGTCATCGTGGAAATGGCAAAAAAAAATAAATAAAAAATGCATGGAAAAATATACATTAAAATGTTTTGTGTTGTCAAACAACCTTAAACATCTACTGTACAGAGGAGCAAATATCTTAAGCATGTACAGCTATACAAATGTTGATGAGTGTGTTAACTGATGTGTAATATTAACAGAGAAAATAATGTGGAGGGCCACCTTCCCCATCAGTTGGGCACTTTAGGCTCAATTCTGAGTGAGGCTTCATACATGCTTTCTTCATCCAGAACAGAGCTTTTGTCCAGCAGATACTGGGCTACCTGGAATATGAAAAAAGGGAGTTTAAGGAATTGTCTTTAATTAAAGTGATTCTTTTCACAGTTTAAACAGTACTAAACAGAAGCAGATTAATAATTGTGACCATCATTATAGTATTATGACCGTGTTAACTAATGAGTTACTTTTGCCCAATTTTTATTTATTTTAATAATATAATACAAACAAGAACACAAAATAATCACTGTTTGGCCAAAACAGCACTATGGAATATAACTAAAAGAGTCCCAAGCATTCATAGCTTCTCTTTTTGAAGTTATTCCACCCTGAAAATTAAAACCAACATCCCATGTTTTTGCTGTTATTGGAGCACTTTACCTGTTTCTATCTATAAATACTTGGCAAAGATATAGGGCACTTATTGCTATCAAAGAGTTTAGAGAGTGCTCATATAAAAAGAAAAAGCTGCACCTTATTTATTATTTTTTCCCCCATTCAAGGTTGTCTCCTCACATGGCCATAAACTGCTTCCAGCACTCCTGCTATTTTTTGATCTCTCATGTAAGTCTCATTCAGACCAACTTTCATTTATGACTTCACCATTAAAAAAAAATGTGTGCTGAGATCAAATGTCAATTTTTATGTCAAAGTGACCCAACCTTGATGTTGAGGATAATCACACTCTTTAGTGGAAATGTCCAGAGTGTTCATTCCCAGAAAAGACACATTAGGTCAGGAGTGACCAGGAGCAATTTTTCAACATTTATGCTTTGCGCACTTAGAATTTGTTGACTGTCAGTCCTTAGTTCAACTGTAACGTCTTCTCCCTGTGACTTCCAAGTGGTCAGAACAGGACTTTGAGGAACCTATCCAAAAGTAGCAGGAACGCTGGAGCAGTGTAGGCCAAATTTAAATCAGGTACCACTGGTGCTTTCTGTAGGCCCAGTCTCTAAAAATTTTCATTGCAGCTCTTATATTAGAAATAGCTATTTCAGGCAGTGACTGATCAAAAAGGTTGGGAACCATTGCTCTGCGGTCTATGCGATGAATTAATTTACCTTTGGTTGCAAGTCAATCTTGTATGCTGTTTGTTGAAACTGTCTGATTTCTCTGATGATGTGAGAAATCTGAGAAAAGGGAAGCCAGGATGTCAGCTTCTGAACATAACGTAGCAGACGTCTTTTATAACAAGGATCACCTAACATCTCACCATCCTCATCTTTGAGAAGTTGACCAAGTTGTCCTCGGTGTAGTTCGGCGTTCCCTCCTCAATGAAAGCCAGGTCAGTGAGGTACATCCCCAGATAGGGCACACAAGGAGGATCACAGCTAGAGGTTGAAAAAAAAAAAACACTCATCATTCACTTGTGCTGCATGTTTACTTTGTTGATCCAGTTTGAAACTATGTCCCTGAACTCAACTCACTTCTTCAAAGCCTCTCTGAGGTTTTTGAACCTCCCCTCTGATGAGACCAGCTTCTGCAGTTTGTCAATCAATGCTTTAGTCTAGAAAAAAGGGTGATAATGAACACATTCAGTGACAACACCATGCACTTCAAGAAGAAACAGCAATGTGTATAGAGACAGGCACCTGCTTAGAAACCTTGAGCCAGGTCTTCTTAAGGCGGAAAACAGAGCTGCGGTTCAGTGATGAGGTGATTTCGAGGACGGCGTTGTAGTTATGTAGACAACGGCAGATATCAGCCACAGCTACCCATTTCTCTATGACTGCTACCCGAGTGACAACATCATCACAGCGAAGGATCTCTGTGGCAATAAGGTTGCTCATCTGACAGAATAACGAGAAAAAAGTAGTTTAGACTTCATATTATGTTTGGATAGTAAGGATAAGATATGTTGCAAGAGGTCTTTTTGGTTGGAGCGTACGTCATTGAAGTGCTTTGTTGTTCTCATGATATACGGTGTCTTCTCATTTTTGTCGTTCTTCATCCAGCCTTGGCCAAAGAATTCCCTGTGAAGCAAACGAATAAAGAAAAAGTGAAGCATGTATTGGTCCATTTGTGCTTCCTGGCTGCATGTGTGTCAACGTGGTGTGATGACACTCACTCGTATGGAATGACCTTGAACACCAGGTGGTCCAGCAGAGTGAGCTGCTCTGCAATTTCCAATGCAGAGTGATTCTCAAAGGTCTCAGCTTTCCCTCCTCCAACCTGAGTGACACAAAACAGTCAAAAAATCATTATTCATTAAAACAGAACCCAAACACTGAAAATCAGTTAACTTGATGTTGCACGACTTTGGTTAATAGAGACTTTTGTTGTTTTTAACACTGACAGTAAATTATCTATCAATCAATCTATTGTTGTCTTATTTATTTCAGTAGTTTTTGATGTACCTTAGCCTCTAAATATTTTTTTTAACTTTTACAGCTTCAATTTGTCAAGTACTTTGAATTACTTTTGATTAGACTGAAATGTGCTATTGACTGACTAATGTTTACCGACTGACTTCACTCACCAGCTGTGTCACGTCTTCTATTGTGATCTGATTGTCACCGTGATCTTCCTGAGTTATAGTCCTGACAGACAGAAAAACGAAGGTCAAGCTCTGAAAGATAAACAGCTTAATGACCCAATAAAATGCATTTCAGTCCCTCTCTCTCTCAAAAACCACTCAGCAGTACCTGATGATGTTGGCTGCTGCTTTCCTCTCCTGGGTCAACAGCTCAGGGTCATGCATCACTTCCTCCAAGAAGGCAATAACCTTCGTCTTCAGCTCATTGTTACTCTCAAAGTCCTGGAGAAGCACAGACAGCACACATAGAGCTTAATAAATACTGTAGATTTCTTTATGTTGTTGATCATAATTAAAAAGAAGGTTAGTTCTGAAATTGTTTTATTCTCTGCAGATTGTATTTTCAAATGTCTATTTAATAAATCATTTTCCTAATTTATTTAATTGCTCAGTTAATAAAAAAAGATTCCAAGAGGCTGTGTTAATATCTCTGCTATAAACTGTTAACTGTGTTTTACCGGAGAGTGTTTGGACACCCAGTGCCGAAGAACATTCAGGACTCTGTTGGTTGCCGCTCGTCTGATCACAAACTCTTTGTCTCCATTTCTCTGATCTGTTGGAAAACCTGCAAAAAATATATGTTAAATGAGAGGCACCAAAGGAGAATAGAAATTTAGAGAATTGCCCAACACTCAGAGGGTGCAGTTTTAAGTACTTATGGGATAATGGCTTGGTGCGTATACCTGTACTGGCAAGTGACATCCGTCTATATTTTTCCTTGGTAGGGGTACCCTCATTGGCTCCAGCTGTAGCAATAGCAAAGGCAGAGGCAGCAGACAGAGCACTACGGTTGTTGTCCAGCTCTCGACATGATGACATCACCATGCCATTGTTGTAGGAAAACAGGGAAAACTCTACAGACAAGCACAGTTTTAAAAAGCATGACTCATATTTTTAGCAAAAATATAACAAAATGTATATTTATAATTATTACTGAAAGTTTTTAAAAGCTGGATTAAAAGCTGGATTAAAAATTAAAAGCTGGACGGTCTGCTTTTAATTTCACAAACCTCCACTAGGGAGCACTGCAGGCCAATGCAAAAGTTTCCCTCCAGACTTTCCTTTACAAGAGGCTTTGATATTCAAGATGGTTGCAGCTAAATATAACCACTAAATATCAGCATAACAGAGGAATCAACAGATTCTCTGCACTCCTCTATGTATAAATCCTGGGAACATGGATCATGGGCTGCTAAAAATCCTACAGTGCCTCGCTATTTCAGTTATTTCACATATTGCAGATAAGGTTTTGACAAAATTATACAATCCATATTGTATAATTTTGTCATAAGATTTGAAAGGCACAGATAATCTTGGCTCCAGTGAAACAGCCTCATTACTGGGGGCGGCAGGGAAAACACGCTTTTGGTGTAGTTGCTATGACACAAGTTTCCCTAACACCTACTGATGCCAAGCTTTGGCTTTCCCCACATATTCATAACATCGAACACATAATATTTCATGTTAATTATGTTCCACAATGGCATATTTTTGTTTGGATAGAAATATAAATGCATTACAGCCTATGGCTAAAGGGGGACTTTTTACAGCGTAAAACAATTCCTCTTTCTCCTACAGACAGTAAAACATGCTCTATTGCAAAAATCATGAGTATTGCAAGTACTGCAAGCTTTTTTTTAAGTGCCATCTGTCTATCTGCAAGGTTAAGAAAAAAAACAACTAATCTAAATTTCATAAAATTTGGTCAAGACATGGAGCATGTGCTGACGAAGAAGCTATTAAAAGCTGTTGTGGAGCTGGATCACTTAAAAAAAAGCAACTTGAGTCATTACCCATGACAGAGTTTTCTTTCTTTGAGCAATTTTGTAGTTTTATGAATCTGTCTGTTTGTGTAATCAAAAGGGACCTGTTTTGCTCCAGCTCCATATTATTCTTGGACTCTACTAGAGTAGCTTTGCATGATTCAAAACTCAAAATAATATTTATTTATATAGGATAAATAAGGGCCTTGGTGGTGCCCCTTAGCTGATCCTCTGTCTGGAACAAGTCATTTTTCACCTCTTGCTTTAAGCCAACTTTGTTCTAATTGACTGCTTCTTTTAAACTAGTTTTAACAGCAGGTGAGTGTAGTGTGGTTTGTGTGCTCACATTAAAACAGTGTTTAGAATATCTGGAAGCCTAAGCTTTTGACTCAGGTATGATTTGTATACATACTGATCTCATTATTTGGAAATGTAGCAAAGTTCAATATAAGTATCTCCTAGTGTAACAGTATAAAGCGATATACAAGCTTGGATATCAGACATTTGATTTTAAATAATGTACTAAGACTAAGATAAAATATACCTGAGGAATTTTTGCATTTGATATTTTTTGGTGTAGTTGGAGATTTGGTAGGAGAGGCATCTGGATCCCCGTCATCGCTCTGGTTTTGATCATTATCACTTTCTTCTCGTACAGAGAGATCTGTATAATAAAAGGCATAAGGCAGTGAGTGGTAAGCTTATTCAAAAACATTATTATAGCAAAGCAGAGTTGAAATTTTACTTTGAATGGCTACAAGTAACCTACCTTGTTTGCAGCCTGAGGTATCATCCACCTTTTCCTTCTTGTCCTCTCCTTCATCAGAGATTTTGCTTGTGATCGGGCTGGACACATAGAGTTTGTTGATGTCCAAGGTGGTCTTGCTGAATGGGGACATGGAGGAGTACATGCTTGCATAGCCATTTGAGGAGCAGCTAAGGGCAGCCAGGTCAAGCGCTTTGCCCCCGGTGATGATGGGGATATTGAGAGAGAGCTTGCGCCGGCGGTTGGGGGATGAGTTCTTGGCAATAGCGAGAGGAGGAGGGGAGGAGAACTTTCTGCTAGCCCTGGGGGAGCTGGGTGGCTCACCATACAGAAGTTTACTGTTTTGACTGCTGGCAAAGAATAACTCCAGTGACCTGCATCAGGGGTGGATATATGCATTAGATTTTAGGGCATTGGAACATATTTCTTAATTTGGTTAAGTATCCAGTATGTTTTAAGAGCTTAGCTAAATAAACAGCACCTCTTAAATAATTTATGCAAACTAAATCAGCCCTGCAACCAGAAGTCTCTTTTCAACCATGTCTCGGGTGACTGCAGTGTTTCAGAAAACCTCTCCCACTCCCTGCCAGCCTCCTGGCGACCTCACAGGTTCCCATAAATAGCACAGCGAGTGATAGTGCGCATGGCCACTGCTGACACAAGCAGCCAAGTGTAGGTGTCTCTCAGTGACATGGCAAGCGCCAAGGGAGAGCATAATGCAGGGTGTGGACATAGAGAGCCCTGATCTGAGCCCCACAGCGGGGCCCTCACTCTAGGCATGCAGAGCAGAGAGTTAGCCCCAGTGCAATCTTTTGCAGGAGGGTGGGGTACTGCAGCACTGAGGTTGATTGCCATAGAGTCATTTATCATGAACCCATTGGAAAATATGGATATCTGGATGTTGCTTGGACTGGTTTTCAAAGTCAATGACTCCTCAGTTAGTATAATGCTTAACTGTGTGAAGGCATCGTCACACAAGCTCATCATTTAAGAAAAAAATGTGCCATGCAAGTTACCTCTGTATTTGGTTGTGTTTTTGATATGTAGATCTTTTGTTTTTTAGATGCAAAACTTGTCTTGTCAAATCGGTCAATTTGTTTTTATAGTTTTTGTGTGTTTTGTGTATTTGCATGTGCAATTTCATGAATTCCTATGAGTAAAACCAAAAAAATATATAGAAAAAAAATTATATATATTATATTTAACCAAAGGTCTTGGTTACTGTATGTGCCTCACATTGATTAGAGGATGACAAAGCTTCACATCCTAATAAATCAATCTCATCTTTATGCAGGATAGCGAGGTCTGGAGGGATGCCACACACTTCAAATAAGATTTGTTTGTCTGTGGTAAGTGCTGTCAACAACCTTGCAACATTCAAGCCTGTCCAAATGTAATGTGACTGACCGGGCAGGAATGGCACTGATGGGTTTCTTGTAGATGGTGATGAGTTTATCCAGCACCACATCAGCAGTGGTGAACACACGATAGGAATGCAGGAAGGTGTTGAGAAAGTCGATTGAAAGGAAACGGAGATCAGTCAGCCTCTCGAGCAGACGCTCGACGCTGGCGTAGCGGATCTGCAGCACCTTACAGGAGTTCATCATCTTACTGAAACGGATGTCCACATCATCGCAGTACAGACTTGAATCTGACCTGTTAAGAAAACAGACAAAAATATATAAAAAAAACCATGGGAGCATCTTCACAGAGTTACATGTAAAGAAACAACTTACTTGATCATCTGTGGCACTGTGACTTTGGAGTTCTCTTCAAAGGCGTTCATCATCAGACCATTGCAGCGGATGTTGTCTATGCACTGCAGGACACATGGAGTTGAATTAAAGAAATAGGACAGAGGAAATGTTAGTGAGTTCTGTAATGTGCAGGCTTTTAGCCGACATCTTCAGTTCTTGACTGACTGCTGAAGACTGTGATGTGTGTTGACGTGCCTGGCTGATGTCACTAGTCCATGCAGACTTCTCCTGCCTTGAGGAGGCTACCAGGATGACTGTGAATGACTGGCTGTCCTTTGGCTCCACAACAATCTTGAAGTCCAGGTGCTCCATGTCCTGGCCACTCTTGTCTGATTTAGCTTTGAGGCAAACACACAGACTTTATGTCATTTTCTTTATACATCTCATTTAAAATATGCAGTAAAGACATAAAAATGTTATTATGGGATTATACAGTGCCAAATTTTACCAAAAAGAAGTGGTGCACTGGTAGTGCCTGCCTTTATTGGAGCATTAATTTTCAGTTGTTCTAATAAAACTAGTATGCTCTAGTATTCACCCATTATATAAAATGTGATACAGAGTACATATGAAGCAGATTTCTGTAAGCTAAGAAAATATTTAAATACTCACACTCATCATCCGTCCCCTCAGGATCCTCCACAAGAGTGCAGTCTATAAGCGAAACTACTCCGTTCTGCAAAGAGCATTCAATACACATGTAGTTTCTCCTTTGACTGTAACAACAGTATGTTGTACATACTATTACATTAAAAAATTCAGGTTTTTAGTCGGCTATTATTATAAATTAAATCCATCAACATAAAAATATGTGTGATTCATACATATATAAATGCAATGAGTATGTTTTTTTCTTTCTGGGTTTTCATCATTTTTTCAAAGCGAGAAAAACAAATCACAAAGCACCCTTAACCTCAGCTTGGCAAAACAAGCTGAAACTGATGCTGTTTAGGGCATCTTTAGTATTACCTTATCATAAAAAAATAAATAGAAGTTTGTTTTTATTGATGATATTAGCACTGGGTTTGTTACAGTTTTAGCAATGCAGATGATCAGTTTACTTTAGAGCAGACTGATAAACTTTTTACCCTTTTTTCCATAATCGGCTACACGCTACTCTAGGCAGATATTGAAAGAGGTTAATATTAGTGTAATTATATTTAAAACATTAACGTGTGAATTACATGAATACATTATTTGACATTATTACATTTGACATGAATTCAACAATATCTTCAGGCACATACAATAATTTTAAATGTTCCTTGTAGCAAAAAAACTAATTTACCACACAAAAGGGTTTTAGATGCCCTTGTAAGGGCAAACCTTATCACTAAAAATGAAAACTTCATACATGCTACACAAAAAAGCAACAGCTTTGAATGATCATTGTGGAAAAACCAGACACTATTACAAGAAGGGTTACGTTTCATAAAAATCTAACAAATTATTATGTCAAATATTTAAACCCTCTCACTAAAAGAGTCTTTTTAACTATATGAAAGCCTTTTTGGGGAAAAAAATATATTTAGACTTTTGTGGACAAACATCAATCACCCATTTTAATATAGAGCAATGTGGAGTAAAAACACCACTGCTTCCATAATAAAAATCAAAGTGACACCAAGCAGCTAATCTCAAACACGTTAATGAGTCTACAGTATCTGAGCAAGCTTGTGTGATAAAAGCCATGTTGTTTCTAAATCTGAATATTTAATCTGTTGTCAGTTAATTCATTCAACTTAGCTCAGATATTGCAGACTTTTGCAGTAAAGTTGTGATGGTGGAAATGAGGAGTGGCTCCACTGACAGCTCAGCAGCTCAGGCCCACCTTGGTGAGATGAAGCTTTCCCCCAGACCCCCTGGTGCAGATGATTAAATGTTTGGAGAATAGAAAGCATTGCCTCTCCCCTTCCTTCTTTAGAGACAGAGAGCCCAATCGCCCACGGGTGATCTTGCCCTTCTCACTCATCGGCACCTGGATGAGGGACCCTGTATGCAGGAATAAAAGAGTGTGTCCAAACAGAGTGAAGGAGGAGCAAGGGTGAGGTACATAAAGATATAAAAAAATGGAAAAGAAAAAAAAAAAGAGCAAGACATCTGTGGAAAAGCTAAATAAAGCAAATTGCTTGTCTCGCCTTCCTCTATACACGACTACATATACAGCCATATGAGATACTAACATTTCTGTTTTTCCTTTTCACATCCATCATGGCCTGTTGGGGACATTTGACATTTACAGATTCATTCAGATTCCAGATTCATCATCAGTTTGCCACAGACCTGTTTAATTACACTTGGAAATTAAAAACTCTCCTGTTGAGGAGTACGTGTTGTTTCCCAGAGAGAGAGAGAGAGTTTTTTTTTTTAATGCCCCTTCTCTGCAAATTGCCACCTTACCGTGGTGGAGGGCTTTGTGTGGCCCAGGGATCCCAGGGGCTATGTTGTTGGGGGGCTTTTGCCTCCTTGTAGAGTCTCCAAAGGAAAATTGGTCCTGGGTGAGGGGTCAGATGAAGAGCGATTCAGACGACCCTTATGAGAGAAAGACCAAGGGAACAGTTTACCCTGCGTGGGAAAGGGTTACTGGGGCCCCACCCTGGAGCCAGGCCTGGGGAGGGTGCTCAAGGGAGAGTGCCTGGTGGCTGGGCTCGGCCGGGCACTGCCTGAAGAGGAGACATGGGCCTGCCCTCCTATAGACCCACTATTCTCCGAAAGGCACCATAGGGGTTGGGTGCAGTGTGTGTCAGGCGGCGTGTTTGGACTTCTGTGCAAATCACAGTTTGTCCATAATGAACACCATGTTCGAACATAAGGAATTACATTGACCATGTTTTACACCTCCATTGTAGAGGCCGCCGCACAGAGTTCTGGCTGCAAGATGGCTGGTGCCTGTCATGGTGGTAATCCCCAAACCACATGGTGGACACTGGAGGTGATGGGAGCCATCAAGCTGAAGTTCTATTGGGCTTGGCTCGCCTGTGGGACTTCAGAGGTAGCTGATGGGTACCAGCAGGCCAAGTGGAATGTAGATCAGGTGGTGGCTGAAGCAAAAACTCGAGTGTGGGAGGAGTTTGGTGAGGCCATGGAAAAAGACTTTCGGACTGCCTCGAAGCAATTCTGGCAAACCATCAGTCAACTCAGGAGGGGAAAGCAGTGCTCTGCTCACACAGTGTATAGTGTGGGTGGGGTGCTGCTGACTTCAACTGTGGATATAGTCAGGCTGTGGAAGGAATAATTCAAGGACCTCCTTAGTCCCACTGATATGTCTTCTGTAGAGAAATCAGAATCTGGGGACTATCAAGATGACTTGCCCATCACTGGGGGTGAGGTCACTGAGGTAGTTAAACAACTCCTTGGTGGCAGGGCCCCTGGGGTGGATGAAATTCGCCCTGAGTTCCTGAAGGCTCTGGATGTTGTAGGGCTGTCTTGGTTGACATGCATCTGCAATGCTGCATGGAGATCTGGGGCAGTACCGTTGGATTGGCAGACTGGGGTGGTGGTTCCCATCCTTAAGAAGGGGGACCAGAGGGTGTGCTTCAGTTATAGGGGGATCACACTCCTCAGCCTCTCCAGGAAGGCCTATGCCAGGGTACTGGAAAAGAGAGTTTGTCTGTTAGTTAAACCTCAGATTCAGGAGGAACAACGCGGTTCAGCGAGAGTTTAGTCCGCATTGCTGGCAATAAGTTGTTTCCTGTGGGTGTTGGACTCCACCAGGACTGCTCTTTGTCACCGAATCTGTTCATAACTTTTTTGGACAGAATTTCTAGGCAAAGCCAAGTGGCGGAAGGCTTCTACCTTGGTGGCCTCAGAATCTCATCTCTGCTTTTTGCAGATGATGTGGTCCTGTTGGCCTCATCAGGTGGTGGCCTCCAGCTCACACTGGAGTGGTTTGCAGCTGAGTTTGAAGTAGTGGGTATGAGAGTTAGCACCTCCAAGTCTGAGGCCATTGTCCTCAGCCAGAAAAGGGTGGAGTGCCCACTCCGGGTCAGGGACAAGCTGCTGCTCCAAGTGGAGGAGTTTAAGTATTTCGGGGTCTTGTTCACGAGTGAGGGAAGAGGGGAGTGGAAGGTTGACAGACGAATTGGGGCTGTGGCTGCAGTGTTGCGGACGCTGTACTGGTCCGTTGTGGTGAAAAGAGAGCTGAGCGCAAATGTGAAGCTGTTGATTTACCGGTCGATCTACATCCCCACCCTCACCTCATGAGCTCTGGGTAGTGACCAAAAGAATGAGATCGCAAATACAAGTGGCGGAAATTAGCTTTCTCCAAAGGGTGGCTGGCCTCTCCCTTAGGGTGAAGAGTGCAGTTATTCGAGAGGGGCTCAGAGTAGAGCCGCTGCTAATCCACATCAAAAGGAGCCAGTTGAGGTGGTTCGGGCATCTGACTAGGATGCCTCCTGGTGGATGGATAGAATACTCCTGTACAACACTTAAAGATAGGAGTTACCTTGTCTTACAAACGTCTGGCTGGTGTCAAGGAGAATCTCACAGCCCTCTACAATCATGCGCTCTATTGCCAAGTTTTTCCTGATGTTCTCAGTCTCGCTCACTTCATCGTGCATTATTCTAAAAAAAAGGGGGGATATTTCATCATTCTCATTTGGACTTTATACATCAAACACAACAAGTCTTATGCTTTATAAGCTGAAATTAATTCCCTATATATTTGGTCAAGTAAAAAAAAAGTAAGAAATATTTATCTGTTTGAATTTACAGTTCATATTCTTTTCATGTTTTTTGATATTATAAAAAATTGCAACAGCTTTTATAGGTCATATATTATTTGTATTCATATGAATTATAAAGAGAGCACTTTACAAAGGCAACCCAAGCCTTTGTAAAGTGGCATCTCACTCACACGAAATACCATGCCCCTCTTGGTCTTAACAAATAGGTATACCTGGAAAGCTCTTCCAGCTTAGATTTGGCATAGTCCAGACTATTTCTCTCTATATGTTCATGGGGTGTGTGGGCCAGCAGTTCATGGAGAGTAAGAATGTAGCGAGGAATCTAGAGAGACAGAACAGAAAGCAGCAGGAGAGTCGTGCTCACTTGTGAGATCTTTCATGCAACCACAAATGTGCATAACGCAAACATACAAACACAGGAATAAACATTTGCCAGCACATTGAGAAGATCAGTGGAGAGCACAATCTACACTCATCAGCAAAATTTATTATCAACACAGCACAGCCTGCAGCAGGCCCCAGCAGAGTGGACTGTTGGGAAACTGCATGCCTTGCCAGAAAGGAGCCACTATTAAAGTGTGAGCTCTGAGAACAACCATTTTTATAGACATGAAAAACATAATCAGGATATCCTGAAAAACAGCAGACAAATGCTTGCTATTTCTTTTGTCAATGAGTGATGCTAAAATATTCTTTTTTGAAGCCAAGTTCTGTCTGAGCCACAATGTCCAGTAAATATTAATGAAAACACTGGGTTAGATTAAATGGCAATTAGTCAAATTTGGTTACACAGCTTTTATTAAATGCTACTGCCTCTTCAGAATGTAGTCAGACCAGTTTCATGCATTATACACTTTACTGTAGGCACTCAGGATAGCATTTTGACCCTTTGGCAGCCATTATATCTTTAGCGAAGCCAAATCCCTCCTGGATGTGAGCAAGTTCTTCCTGGGTGACCCTTTTTTAATCTTCTACTGAAGGCATGTCAATAGCACTCTGCTTCCTTGTAAATGATATGAGCCAGATCAGAGACTTGTCCTCATCTGGAAAACACTATGCAGATGATCATCTTTCTTGGCCTCCTCACTAAAAAAGCCCCATATGGTCAACTCTTGAAAAAGTCCTGGTGGTTCCAAATGAGCAAATTAGGGGCCACTGTTTTCCTGTAGACATTCAAGGCCTTAGAAATGATATATAGCCTCACCCTGAGCCATACCTCAACACATTTTTATTTGGCAGTCTATGTAGAGTTCTTTGGATTTCATAGCTCATTTTTTTGTCCTGACCTGCAGTGCAAGTTTTGAGAGTTTATAAACAAAGGTGTCAGCTTTTTTACACTGTATCAATCATTTCAATCTGCAACAGGTGGACTAATCAGGTTTTATAAATATCTCAATGATAGCAAAGAGGATTAATTTGGCCACAATTTGGAGTACCAGAGTAAAAGGGTCTGTCTCCCTTTGTAAATGGGGGATTTCAGTTGTTATTTTTTAGATTATCACCAACATTTCACAGAACATGTTTTTACTTTGTAATTAAGTGTTACTGAGGCATTGATAGGGACAAAATACCAGTTTTATAAATTACATGTAAGAACAGTCAACATCATAAAGGAAAAAAAAGACCTTTCCATTCTTTTTGTAAGAGAAAAGCTTACAATTTTCCATTTTTAATTTTAGTGATGGCCCTTTTGTTTACATTTGAATCGCAGGCATTGCCCTGAAAAGATTTTCAGCTTTGTACAACTATAAAAGAAAGTGGCCAACTGCTTTGCAAACCGCTACAACTGGCCATCTAGTATTAGGTTGGTGAAATATATGGCCCAAGGGTAACATTTATGTATGGAGAGAAGAACTTGGCTCAAGCTGCGAGAGCACAAAATTAACAACAAAATCTGGCTCCAAGCAGCACCAATGCAGCAAACAAATGGCTCTGGCTCTATTTCTTGTGTATATCAGTGAGACAAATGAGCTAACCTGGAACATGGGGTAGGTAAGGAAGGTCTCCAGAGTCCTTTCCTCACAGTCGGGCTTGGCCTCATACTGCTTCAGCAATTTGTCAAAGTCTCGGTTTTGCTTGCAATGTGCCAGGATTTGCAGGCTGTACTGGTGGTTCCTCACAAACTCCTGGTAGATGTTCAGCATGGGCAGCAAGATGTCAAACAGGTCAGCTGTGGACACATCAAACTTTTTTTAATCACCTTTCATCACGCACACTCTGACAAACATGGGCACAGTACGAATAAAGTAATGAAATTCAACTAAGACAGGAAAAAAGATGATTCTTACCCAGCACTAATGTTGGCCAGCTTGCTATTCTGGCTTTTAGACCCTGGTAAAATATCTGATGTAGAAACATGATAGTTTCACTGAAATAAAGTAGAGATTGAAAAAATATATATTAGAGAAACTAATCTCAGACAAGTAAAGGTTTTAAGGTTAATAATCCTGCTGCTTAGATGTGGATGTGCCAGTATGTATGTAACAGGTAACGAAGGCAAAGGCTACTTTTAATGTCAGCAGTTCTTTCTTTTGATTGCATATTTAAAGAGACCCATTTATGTGTTGAAAAGACCATAAATATAGAGTTTGTATGAAAAATATCAGTTCTAATAACAGGCTTCATAACGTCTTTAAAACACAGAAATTAATTTATGTTTATACCAGTGTATTGTTTTGTAGGTTGTATTGTTTATAGAGCCATGCTGTGCCAGGTGTGTGTAAAGCATGCAGGGGTTTGTAGGGGTGTGACTGTTATCTTCTGTCATCCAAATGGTCTTTTCAGAAGGAAACATGAATAATCCAAATTCTAAGAGGAATGACTCTTCCTCAAACCAGGCATGGTGCTTCTGCCTCTGTGATCTGCACATATTTTTATTATTATTTTTTTTAGCACACTGGTAGTATTCAGTGGCCCAGACCTCTCTTTACTGCCCAGCATATTGCTCTGATCAAGTATACACGTTGTATTTATTTGATCACATTTTATTAGTTGGGAAGTTGTTCCACTGGCTTTGACTTTTGTACTTAGAGTGTTTAAACAACACGCTGATCCAGTATGGACATTACCAGACTTTACCAGGACCACTGCTAACAAATAATATTTCTAACTAATCTATTACAATCTTATTACAAATTAAATGTCCAGAGGACTGCTTTGAAGATTTAAACTAATGCACAGGGAGGATGTAGCATTGTACAAGTTGTCGCAGGCTGCTCACTTATCAGAGGTTACCAGTATACTAATGCAGATGATAGTCCATTCAAAAAATTTATCTTAATGCTCACATCAGTCTGCAGTAGATATAAAAATAAGATGGGTGGCAAATTAAAAAAAAAATCACAAGTAATACAATCTTTATAAAAAGATATCTGCGTATGAATATGCAGAATATGTAAACAAGGGGCAGGAATTTTGGTATCTGATCCTTCTGGTTTCTGTTTGTAGTCTGAATTCTATTGATCAATTATAGTTGAGCAGGCTTTGGTTGCATGCAGGTAAACAGTTCATGTGGACAGCAAAAGAGATTGTATTTGCCAAAATCTTAAAACCACTGAGTTTCATCTCTCAATTATTTAGGCTTTAATTAAGTAATCTGTATTGGTAAACAGTGGCTGGCAGACAAAAGAGGAGTCTTAGATGGAATAGCCACTGGCTACAATGGAAGCCCCAAAAATTGCCCCCAGAGGCTAAGTCAGCAGACTAGCTGATGGCTTTAAAGACTGAAATTAATAGAAATGAGAGACACACTGTTTTTTTTTAATGTCGACCAACTAAAGTCACATCTGAGTGTATTTTAAAACAAAATCCAGTTTGTGCCAAAATGATTACCAAAACTGCACTGTGCTGCCTAATCAGCATATCTAGTGTCTCAGCAGTACCTTTCCTCTCAGCTTGGCACAAGCATAACTGTTTGGTGCCAAGAAATTACCAAACAGGTGCAGACACAAAAAATAGACACAAGGAAAATTGTATGCAAATTGTGTGCTAGTTTGAGGCCAGTGTGAAAGAAAAGCCTTTCATCTGATACAATTTTTTTTTGCCATAAACACTACGAAAAAAATAAAGATCTATGGCCACAGAGTTGATCCATCCACTCAGGATCATGAATGTGTCGCAGTGCTTTGACTAAATATGATTCAAGAAGTGACCAAAACCTGCATTGTTCAGTATCATCAGTACATTTCCCAGGAATCAATCATTACTTCTACACATAAAGTATGCTGTCATGAATTTCTGGGTTCTCTGTGAAAATGTATATATAGGACAATGCATTTTAAAATTAAATGATCACTTAAGTGAACATGAGGATTTTTTAATCTCTGCATCCTGAACATCAGATTTAAAGACATTACACCAAATTATGTTTCCATGTATATGATCATTTTTGTAAGTATGTGTTTGGATTTAGCTTCTGTATTATATAAAAATAATTCTAAAAGTGTACCAGTTTATAAGCATTCATGGTGAAACCATTATTTGTTACGCTTATCCTCAAGTTAAGTTTGGTGTGGTTTATGGTATGGAAATCATACCTGTAACCTATTTGCTTACATGGTAAGATGCAACCCATCACAGTCAACTTAATTATTAGACCATGGATATACTGTGAACTACTGGCACAAACACTGGAGCATTCATATACATATTTTATTTTTGGTACCAGATTTTAAATGCAAATAGTTTCCCTGGTAATACAATTCTAACGTTTTGTACTATTAATTGGTTGGCAATGTCTGACAACACTGACTCCAGTGGTTGCCAGTGTACTGTATTTCAAAGTGGATTGAAGGCTTAGGTGCATGTGCCCTGGTGAATGCACAAAATACAAATAAATCAAGACTCTGCTCCCAGTAGCACTCCAAAGCATTACTATGATCACACTCTACCTTCAATATGATTATGCTCTTTAGAGAAGAACTCTGTGGGACACACTCAAAAAAAAGATTCTTCACCCTTAATAAACATGAAGCTATAATTTTGAGTAAAATGAAACTGAAATATATAAAATGAAAGGTTTATTTATTAAAATAATTAATCATTAAGGAAAATGTGTATAAAATGAATGTATACCAATCAAGTAAATTTCATTTGACCAGATTTAAAAGATAAAATTTTACATTTTACTTTGTACTTATGTAAGAAAATGACATGGAAAATTTACATGTGATCAAATTAGTTGAAGTCAGCATTTTGGGCACAATTTTTTTTTTTTTTTTGAGTGCAAGATGAGCCAACCTGTTGAGGAATATGCTGCTGACATCATCGTGGGTGATGGGTGGCTTCTTAGAGCTGGCAGCCATGCGTAGTGGCCTCAAAAAGTTGTTCACCAGGATATGAAGCTGCTGGACATACTCTGCTTCTGAGTCCAACATGCTGAACACCACCTGGTTCCTCTTCCTCATGCTCTCTGCATGAGGTGAGCGGATATAATCCTGGATGATAGTTTTCCACTTCCTCCTGCAAATCCAGCCTCGCAGAAAGCTCTGGACCTGCAACAGACCGTGCAGTCTGTGAACATCAAAATGCACAATTCATGAAATGAAGGCAGCAGTTCAGACTGCTTGTTTTACCTTTTTGATCTTCTTAATTTCTGAGTCGTCCTCGGTAGGAGTGGCTGCAGGGCTGGCATGGATCTTCTCGTTGTCTTTGAGCAGCCCAGCAATCTGTCACGGAAGCAACCACAAGAAAGACCAGTCATTCCCACTTACACACTCCTCTTCTTCTCACTTACTGTAACAGTATGTAAACAAAGTGACTGAATCGACAGGACAGGACCTGTCAGCACTGTCAACACTGAAACATTAGCCTGACTAAACTAGCTGTGTTCACTTGGCTGCTCCTCTGTATCGTTGATTAATATTTATTTACATTGGTCATTATGTTGATCATTTTAATGCAATATGTATCAGTCAAACTGTCCTGCATGTATGTTGACTAGAGGTAGACAGAGTGCCAGAAAAAATCCAGACTAGACTTTGTAGACAGAGAGAGTTAATTGCCATTGAATTTCATAGTAGAGCTGCAACATAAAGCATTGTCCATGCATATTCAGAGCCTAATTTGATTTCAAGGATCACATTTGCACATTAAAGTAAAATGACTATTTGATCTGAAGAATACAGCTGGGGACATGGCCCTACTGGAGGCATTGTTTCTGAAAGGAGATGCAAAGTAGAGAGAGGTTGGCCTGAACATGATTTGTCCTCTCTCACACTTGTCTCCACATATGAGACAAACAGAACAATAATCAGCATAATCCATCGTTTTCCCACTGGCTCAGCTATTATTTGTTGTGCTGGCAGGTCGACGTGAGGATAGGAAGCAGATACATTTTTTGAGAGGTATGAGAGTGAAATGTAAAAATCAGTTATAATATTGTGCCAGGAAGTCTATTTACAGCAGATCTGACTGATATTTTGTGTGACTGCCACACATTTTCCTGTAGATGGAAAAGCCTGTAATCCTGAACTATTTGGGATCCAATGAGCGAGGACAAAATCCTGGATACTTTAACAACGCTCACTTTAGTGTTAAGGACATCAATATAGTTAGAGGAGTGTCAGAAAGAGCCCAAAATGGTCCAAACAGATACACCTGAGTAGGTAGCTCTCTGTTTTGACCTCTGTTTATGACACAAAAACATGTGTAGCTTATCTATACTATACATTTGCAGTTCTCATATGTAAATACAGCAAATTACTAAATATTTAACATTATTTAATATTTTATTTTATATTAAACATTTAATATTCAGATGCCACACATGATATGTGGCATCTGATTTAAAGCTGGGACATTGTTAGTTGTCCCAGTGGAATATATTTATTGGAAATATAATGGGAGATGTTAATAGCAGGGAAGGAAGTTTTAACTCATAATGAAATACTTTTTAACTCATAACTCTAAAAACTAGAGGTTGGGTATAATGTAAAAAGTCTAAAGTAGTATATAGGATATGCCCTGTAAAGACAACAATCTCAGATATTGATGTAAAAGACAGCTTTTCCCCATTTTCTGTCATATATATAGTTACAATGGTGGATGCTCACAATAAACATGGCTGAAGTTTCAAATATGAGGGCAGCATGGCCCAGTATATAATAAATACAGATTTTTAAAACCTTGACTCATGCAGTGCTACTCAAGCAGAGTCCAAGAATAAAAACATGTAATTGGAAATGAGTATAACAAGTTCTCTTTAATGAAGTCTATGTCACTATTATAATAAGTGAATTTAATTGATGGTGTGTTTAGGTTTGACTGAGGAGGATAAGCAACAATTTCGGCAAAATGTGTTCACCTACAATGGACAGGGTTAGCATTTATGATCATGTATTTGTTTACATTCCTACTCTTGAAAAGTACTGAGAATGAAATCACAGTGAATATTACCTCTGACTTGAGCCTTTCAATCTCTATTTCCCCATCCTCTATCTGTTGTCGAAGTTGCTTAGCAACTGTTTTCTCCGTCTCCACAATCTGAAGCAGATGAAGATACTTTTGCATGAGAGCCTCATGCTCTGTAGCCAAGTTTCTGTAACTGTAAAAACATGAAAACACACAAACCACATGGTTTTGCATTGTAGCTTGAGTAATGAATTTCATATAACTGCGTGTAGTCTCACTGCATCTCACTCAATAAATCAATAAAACAATGAGGTGTTTCTTGTGAATAAAGCAGTTTTTTCTTCAAGTTTTTCAAATTTTATCCCCACTTTTGAAATCATGAGCGCATCAGTCAAAGATTACTTACCCTGCACTTACTAATTTAATGTCTGATGCACTGATGTGCCTTTGCATGCCTTTACCTGGCGTGTGATATTGCAGCCACCCATTCATCGCAGTCTTTTACATCCTCTGTGCGTAATTCAAGGGACTTTTGGTTTTCATGGTTGAAGCTGACTGTGAAATAGTACTGAAACAAACAGCAAGGAGAGGGTGAGGAGCTCCAGTTAGAGCCAACACATTACAACAACGAACATGTTGCACACAGGAAGGAGCATTCGTCATCAGACACCTTTCGGATAAATATGTTATATATAGTAGTTTGACTGAAGCTTCTCCACTGCTTTATTTGTTTCACTGCCTCTCTGTTGCAGACATCAAGTGGGTGATTTAAAAACCACACAGAGCCTGGGGAAGCCACATCTTCCTCGCCCACCAGTGCAGTTGATGAAGCACACTGAGGGAAGCCTCCCCCAGCTCAGTTCCTGGGATGCCTCTGGTTCCCAGGAGGAAATGCCATAAGACATGGAGGCTGGAGCCACGGCCAATTACATAACTGTGCAATACCTGTTTCCTAGCAACTCCAGTCATTGTGAGCAGTTGTTCACAGCTGTTTTTTCACTGTCACTTGATTTTAGATCAGCATTCTCTCTTTCACGCTGTAGTGGTTGTGACTGTTGAAATGAAGAGCTTTTGTGCTTTTCGTTTAGTTTATGGATCCTAAATTCTACTTGTTAAGAAGTTAATGCTTCAGGCTGTTTTTACATGATTGCTGTGGTAGCCAGCTTCCCTAGTCTTTATACAAAAATACTATAATTAAAAAGATTACATATTGTTACTTAGACCATCTGAGGTACCCCTCCAGTCCTATTAGATGGACTCAAAAACTCCTTCATCACCAGCAGCTCTCATATTGGACTGTTTTCTAAAGAATGCCTGGAGAGCTCTCAGTTTACCACTTATCAATTAGACTCAGTAAACTCTTAACTTTTCAACCTTTTTCAGCTATTCATCCAGGACTTTTTACTACTACTCTATTTATCAGCTATTCACTTTGTACAAAATTGCATCTATCCTTATGTTTACATTTCAGTTTGTACTGTTAGCAAACTATTGCAACTACTTATCTATAATTTTATCTATCCATTTCAACTGTTAATCCAAGCAAGTAGCTATCTGTTTAAGTGCTAGCCATGCTTTCTCCCCATAATTTGAGCAAACTAGCTTCTGTTTGTCAGTTATGTTTACCTAACATTTTAATTTCTTTATCCCTACTATTATTAGTTAACTATGGAAGCTTGTTTCTGCCACTAAAATTATTTATTTATTTTTTGCTGTTCATAAGTCAAAATTTGGAGTAAGGTATCTCAAAATTTTGGCTTACCCAGAAGTTTGAGTCAATAAGTCAAAGTTTTGAGATACCTAACTCTAGATTTCAACTTTGCTCTGCCTGGCAATTATTTATTTATTTTATTATTTGTTTTTTTGTTTTTTTCAGTGGCAGAAACAAGCTTCCATAGTTAACAGTTAACAGTCTATCTATACTTTGGAAAACAATTTCAGCAGTTTATCTATAATTTATAGCTAACAATTTAGTTTATCTATGTCACCGAGTTAACCTAATAGACATTTTCCTTGCTATTTCAACCATGTATTCTCTTCTTGTATATAACTTATCTATTTTAATATTAATATCTGGTCTATTTTGTACTGCTTATCCATTTGCCTATTTTTAGTTAACTTTTCTGCTTAAACCTACTCAGATCCACTCAATTAATTAATTTGCAATTTCTCTGCACTTATGCCCTGGCCGCTGCACAAGCCCCCACAGTGGGTACATGTACTTGGGAATCCTGAAAATGTATCTTTATCAGCTGAAAGAAGAGTCAGGAAATATTACCTCTGGCAATATTGTACGATATGTTTAATTACTAATATTTATGTGTTTTTAATTTAAATGCAATTGTAAAACTGAAGTTATAATGGATTTTTTTTAACACTGTAGTATTGCTTTCTTTACTTTTGTCCAGAAGAGAGTGTATACATGGTACTACAATTCAGAAGGAACTGTTTCATTTTATTTTTAATTCATGTTTGTGTATCATAACTATACATACATCTTTAGATGAAATCAACATCACAGCTCAGTGAAATGGACTGTCATCTTTCTTCTGGACTATTCCAGCCACGTTGAGCCTGACCAGACTCTAATCTTTGGCCTGCAGATGTTCAACAGGCACCTATCAACATGCAACTGATCATTATTCATGGCTGACTGCTCTTCCATCTTCACATTCATTAGGTATTCATCCTACCGTCAAAGAAAATCTATTTCTGGCATGAGGCATCCCTGTTGTTGTAGTTTTCCCTCATGATCTATCTAAGAATCCAGCTTATGTCTGGTGTGAAGCCATGTTAAGCAGTTTGTGTTCATTCTGATTTATGTTTATGATTGAGTTAGGCACATTTAAATATCGTTACACATCTAAACAGGTATGAGATGAGATGCAGCACTGATAAATCTTCTAACATTAATGCTTGTGTATCATTTGCTTTCAGATGTATACAGATAAGCTTATTTTGTTATGGAGGTGCAACTCACTTGTCAGTCTTGCTGTGCAGTGTATATAAGTGAGTGGGAAATAATTAATTAGCCATGTTTTGATTAGTTGTAGGATAAGTAGAATATTTCTTACACTTTGAATAGTGTAAGATGCTTCTGACTGACAAATAGCTTAGTTTTATTGCAGAGAAATTGTAAATCTATATAGTAATGTATACCCATTAGACTGAAGAGTTAGTAGTAAACCTTCTTACAGTTTCATGATGAGCTTTAATTACAAATACCACTGACCCCAGAATGTCTTATTTTAATCAGATCCGTTGTTTTACATTACTGTTTAGATCCTGCCATCAGAGGCTGCCTGTGATATTGGTTGATGCGATGTTGTTACCCAGTGTGAGCAAACTGTGTTTTCTATAATTGGACCCTGACCCCTCCAAGGTACTGTGAGGAACAAATTTAGCTCAGATAACGCTCACATTAATAGGAGAGATGAGACACACTGCTTCTCTCCTCGCTGTTACCCTGCCTCTTCTAACTGCATCATTCTTTAGGATGCAAATAAGGGTTGCCATAGAAACCTCGGGCTCAAACACATTATCATTTTCACACTAACTGCACTTGAGGATAAATATAATGTGGGGATTATGGTGGATTGCTAAAATGTTGCCACAAAACCATAAACCTATAGGTAAGGATAGGAGATCCAGGTGATTTCTCCTGATAAAGATGTTTGTTTACAATGAAAGGCAATTCTTCAGATATCAGTCATATTAGTCATTATTATTTGTGCACCCCATAGTGCTGTCACTCTGCAAACTGGATTCACAGGAACCTCAGATATTATTTGTCTGTGTGCTTGCAGTAAATCAGCACAATACTCATAAAACAGCACTGCTGCTTTTTAAAAAAAACAAAATCTTTCAGGAGTTTTTTTTTTCTTTTCTTTTCTTTTTTTTTTTTTTTTCCCTCTCATAATGA
>VUQS01023478.1:0-14154 GCA_015108495.1 Heterochromis multidens | reverse complement strand
ATAATCTATATAAATTAATAGAACAAAAGATACAAAGGCAAATCCCCCCCCCCTTAAGGTGGCCATTAGTGGTACAGCCCAATTAGGTGCTTCCTGTATATAACAGCTCCGAACCCTGGGCTCATCTTTTGACAAGGACCCTCAAGATGGCCTCCCAACAGAACTGGCAGAGGAAACCCTGGCACTGGTAACTCAAAAAACATATTAACATAGGCAAAATGGTGTGACTGTACCAAAGTAAACTAAATGTGCGTAAAACAAACCTTGTTGTTGGTATATAAAATAAATAATGTTTACTAAATGAAACTGAGCCTGCTTTTTCCTTTTACAACTAGCAAAAATTTACAGTTAACATAAACTACAGAAAATTGATTAAATATGAACCAAACTAAAAGTGTTCAGTGCATGAGGTTTACCCATACTGAGTGGATTGTGTGGCAGCAAATGCAGCCATCACACACTATGTCCACATCGACCCCCTGGATTGAAACAGGGGTCACTGGTTTTCTGGTCCTCCTAAAGTCCACAATCATTTCCTTGGTCTTTGTCACGTTCAGCTGCAGATGATTCTGCTCGCACCACATGACAAAGGAATTCACCACAGCCCGGTACTCCGTCTCATCATCCCCACTGATGCATCCAACCTCTGTAGAATTATCAGAAAACTTCTGAAGATGGCAGGTCTCTGTGCAGTGGCTGGAGTCCGTGGTGTAGAGGGTGAATAGGAAAAGGGAGAGGACGGTCCCTTGTGGTGGAATATGGAAGGTAGGTCAGTTTTATCTGCACTGAAGGTAGGTCAGTGCAGATAAAACTAAACATGAAAAATACTGATGGCCGCCAGCGCTACCCCTCAGTCTCCTAGTAGATGCACCTATGGTATCAATTTGAAAATCCTAAGTGACTTCCTTCTCGAGTCATCGTGTTCACAAAGTTGGGTGTCCACGCCACCCGCCTAGCTGCTTGCCCACTCAGTGGGGTGACGACAATACCCCATCAGCCTTTTACAGCTGAGGGGTAAAAACTAGAGCCTGAAAAGTACCTCAGTGCTTTTATATCGGAAGATGGATCAAAACAGGAAGTCAAGGCCAAGAGAACCAAAACTACAGACACAGTTTCCAGACTGAAACCAGTATGAGGAGATATGAAAACGAGTCTCAGGCTCAGACTCATGTACGCAACTCTCATCTAAATATTCAGGTTGGACAAACCTTTGTACTGAGGGACTGATCCTAAAGGATGCTACTTTAATGCCAAATCTTCACTACGTAGTTTCCGGGCAGAAGAACAAGCTCTATGGGTGGCAGCATCCACAGCTCTTAACACAGATTTGTCTTGAAAGCATCTCTCTCTCCCTCTTTGAATTTGAATAAGCAAGAATCTCTGGGGCCAACCAAGAAGTCTCAAAAACTGCAGTTCCTCTATTGGCCACTTGAGGCTGGCTCCAAAAGCGAGTCAGCCTCCCCAAAAACTCCCATGTTAAAATGTCCAACTTTACAGCAGAAATAAACATGTTTACAACCTGATACAAACTGAACTCGATCTCTCTAACTTGTTTGTTCTCGACTTCTGGAGCATTTCTAATGGAATTCGACTTGACTTGTTGTCTTTTATAAACCATCCAGGTTTGAGCTTCAGTTTTGGTGAGTAATATTCTCGCATTTTATTGTTTAAAGCTAATTATCAGACATCTGTGTCTCTGCTTTGCACCTGTGGCGTCTATGAATGCTTGAAAGCTTGCTAATCAAGCGTGTTAGTGTTAGGCTCAGCACCCCCGCTCTCTCTTCTGTAACTAACACCAGTTACACCAAACTACACTATAACTGCACTCATTTCACAGTAATTGCTGTGTAGTTACACTTTAGCAACACCACAGTTACACCATTGTTACTGTGTAGTTACAAGTAATAACACATAAATTACAGAATAGTTACACTGTAGGTACACCATAGTTATGGATAATTATACTGTATTTACAGATATATGATGCCCACTTATACTGCCTTACTAAAGTTTTTTTAGTAAGGCAAAATATACCCAAAACTTTTAATTTGACAATTTTTACAATAAAAAGAGAGAATTTAATAAATGTTGGGTTGATGCAGACAGAGACTGAGACAGAGACTTACCAGGGGAGCTCTGGGGAGAGGAGAGGCAGTAACCTGGGTGGAGTAATGGCGGTACATATGACATCACCTCCTCCTCAAATAAGCTGAAGATGAGAGAGAGAGAGGTACACACACAAAGAGGACACTGTCAGACACAGCACAAAGGAAATTACACACCTTCAGGCAGCGTTAGACCTCTCACACACACACACACACACACACACACACACACACACACACTCACTCACATACACAAGGGTGAGCGGGTCTGCAATACTGGTGGTTGCTTATATAAAAACAAAATAAGGCTGGCTGAAAAGACAGTGACTTAACATGAGTCAGCAGATAATTATGACTGTAAATACTACTTATAGGTCAAATTACCATGTGTGCATGACCATAAATATGTTTAGGCAGTGATTCAAAAGGTGACATAAGGTACCAATTTATAACATTTCATAACTTGTCATAATTTTGTCCCCACACACACCTGCAGGACTCACCTCAGCAGCATGACGAGGTCAGCGTCACTGGAGAGGCGAGCCAACCCGTTGACTCCCTCACTGCGAATAAACTGCACCTTCTCTCTGCAAACACACGCACACATCAGGGGGTTAAACAGACACAGTCCATCAGGATTAAAGGTTAAATGCGTTCAGTCTGACTGATGATGATGATAATGGAGGTGCAGGAGGCCGGACAGAGACAGAGACAGAGAGAGAGGCATACTTGAGCGAGTGGTTCCTGGCGAGCTCAGGCTGCCTTTCCTGCAGGATCTCAAATATATTTGGTTGCCGTAGAAACGCCACTATCTTATCATTGTAGGCTGGAAGAAGAAGAGGAGAGAATCAGTGTGTGTGTTTTTACTTCATTCCTGTATCCATGCGTGGAAGTTCGAGTCTGCCTGACTCACCCACAGGCACCACGTCGTGGTACTGACTCCGACTGGAGCCGCTGAAGGTGCTGGAGGGGCGGGGCAGGACGGGCGGGTTGGTCTGGCGAGAGTCATCCACCACCTGTGACAACAGTAAGCACTACAGTTCAGGTCGCATCCTAGTTCTGGGACCGACCCACCTGCTGGTCCAGCTCAGCCTCTGGACTCGGTGCCTGTTAGTTAATGCATGCTCTCACCGATTCTCACATTTTCTAAAGCATACCGTGAGGTGATATTTACACCTAATACCACGCTGATGCTGGAGAGCTTGGGGTGTCTTAATACTGTTTACAAAGAAGACATAAACTACAAGCACAAGTTCACCCCATAAAATAAGCAGCTAAAGGTTGTGACAACTGAAAAAAATGTTTAAGCATCATTTTGGACCCTCGACATCCTTGACATGTTGAATTTCAGATGCTTCCATAAGGGTGGAGGTTTAGGAAGTCATCACGTCTCTCTTTCTAATATTTTCTTTGGCTCAATCTACTGTCATTACAAGGAAAGTCAACGGCAGGCTCTCCTTTGCTTAGCTACCTTACTCTCTCACAGTTCTTTCTGGTTAAAAATGAAGTGAAAAGTCCAAAAATGTTGCCCTCTGTCTCTTTTTACACTTTCCAAACCATCCCGTGGATCAGATTTGAGACCCCAGAGCCTTATGTTTGCCACCCCAGCTAAAGAAGCTCACACAGCTGGAAACATCTGTTACAGTCTTAAAAGGGGGGGTGATTGCTGAGGTTCTCTCTAATAGTGTGTATTATAAAGCACCTTGAGATGACTGTTGCTGTGAGCTGCTGCTATAGAAATAAAACTGAATTGATCTGTGGCACTTCTGTGATATATTAAAGCTGTTTTAATGAACAGCAGCTCTGATCCTTGATGGCTCCAACAGAGGCGGTGCCCTTCATTCAAAAACTCACTGATCACTTTTCAAACTGGCCTCTGTAAACATGTGAACCCTACGCTGACTCCAGGTGATGAGTGCTCTGCAGTGATGGTGAGTCTCTCACCTCCCCGGCACTGTGGCTGCGCTGGCGGCTCAGATGCTGGCGGTGGGCCAGCAGCCCGGTGGAGCGAGAACTCTGGAGGGGCAGTCGTGGGTCGATGAAGGTCGTGGAGCGACAGTTGTGATCCACGAAGAAGGGCTGAGGATTGAGATGCACATAAACCCATCAGAAAGTGTCACACACAGAGCAGTGAAAGTGAAAATGGGCCTCGGCACGTCAGACAGACCTTCCCAGTGTGGTCGTGCTTCATCTCCCAGCCCCGGGGAAGCTCCAGCTGCTTGTTGGAGAACATGTTGAGGAAGGTGACGAGGTCGCGGTTGTGCTGGTAGCGCTCGAAGTAATGAGCGTCTCGACGCACCTTGCTGATCATGTGCTTCAGGCAGGTGTTGCTCGTAAACATGCGGTAGGCACTCTGAGGTGAGGTCATCAGAAAGAGACAGGAGAACCAATGAGAGAAACAGCAGTGGGGTCATTTCAGAGACATGGTGTTACTTTCTTTTTTTAATCTGAGACATAATCATAATCTGTGTTTTTCTTACACGATTAGTGCAGTATCAGTACAGCACGTTTTAAAATGAGGTGTTAGAACTGCGCTGAAGTACATGAAGGTGTCCTGTGGAGTAGCTCTAGCAGCATTATGGAGACGTTTTTCTCAGAGGGATCCCTGTTCTTGTTATTTTGTGTATGAGAATGGGAAATCACAAACAGAAGAAATTAAATTCAACACATCATTTGGAGCTAAAGGGTGCACACTATAAGAGACACAATATCCCTAAATTAGTGATTGATTGCTCAATAAATGCACCCTAATCTTCAGGTGACCCCAGCCATATAGTCTATGTGCATTTGTGATATCTGTAGTTTTTCTTAAAATACTAGGCTTTGGTTTTATTGTATTTTCCCCATCTAATCACTTCACTGTGATGCTTTGCCGGGAATCATGGCTAACAGACCGGGAACAGAGCGTATGTAGAGCCCAACATGATGATGAAAATATCTGAAATCTTCCACATCTCCACACCAGATGTTTGCTCAGATTTAGTTTGAAGCATGGAAGTAACAAAGGATGAAAAACAGCCTGACGGTGATGACCTCATTGTAATTTGTTGTTCATCATTTGTCACTGGCATACATATACAGAAGAAAAATTTGATTTGTAACAAGTAACAGGTGATGATGTAACTTGTTAGTACGATTTGTGTTTTTTTAACTCCTTTTTGCATAAAAATAATTGAAAACCACAATGAATCCCATTTTAAAATATCTGCTATAAATAAAGGGAAACGTATAGGTATGAAAAACACATAAATACAAAATATAAACGATATCAGAGTTATAAATGACCCCACTTGGTCATTTTAGTCAACAAAGTCACAGAGTTTAAAGTTTGGCATTTTTGTTTTTACGTTTCTATAATTACATTTTCCATCTTTATACAACTAAAGTAGTTTCTCCACTGGTGTAGTGGTTAACACATTTGCTTGGCAAGCAAAAAGTGGCTGGTGCAATTCCAGCCGGAGACACAAATCCCCTTTGGGGTTGCATCAGGAAGGGCATCCGGCGTAAAACTCTGCCAAATCAAACATGATAAGCTACCCACTGTGTGCGAGGGAGCAGCTGAAAGTAGCTTTTTATACATGTAAAACAGAAATGTATTAATTCAGTTACAGACATATCATTAAATTTCTGTTATATTATTGATTGTTGAGTCTACGATGTCTTAACAGGCCGACTCAATCATATCATGTACATAAGAAACCTGGTTATCACCCTATGGTAAACTTTTTCTGACATGCACTTCCTTCTACAGAAGCCGAACAAAGCTAATAACCTCCCACCCCTGCATTTTTTTAATCAATAACAATAAAAATAACAATAACATCTACTAGCTTCTGAAACTAGGCTAGTTAAGCATGTGGCTAAAGCAGACACCTAACCCTAAGTGGTTTGTGGTGGCCTGATGGATGTTAAGAGGTTAAACCAGATCTTTTCTACAGGCATGTTGAACTGACAGGGTTTGAATGCAGCACGGTGAAGAAGTCGGGGCTGCACAGGAACTTGGCGCTGGGCGACTGGAGCAGCAGGGAGAGACGCGAGCGGCCGCTGGAGTGAGCAACGCCGCTTTCTCGTCGGTATTCTGCAACAGAAACGACATGCAGTCAAAGCCTGAGACACCAACCAAACCAACTACAGCAGCTTAGGCCATGAAAACATGTTATAACACCACATTAAAACAGTTAAAAATCACGTGATTCTGCATGAGTGATATAAAAAAGAATGCTGCTATTCTCTCATCTCTGTGTATAAAATAACAGTATCATGGCTTACAGTGGCACTTCTAAGGATGAATCATCTTCGAGAGGTGACTCATTTAATTGGACAAATGTCTCTTTGCAAAATGAGCACTGAGCGCTCGTGAATGAAACCTTTAATTACTGCATTTTTCTGTGAGAGGAACTAACCAGAAATGGAGTGCGGCATCAGTTCGCTTTCCGGTTCAGGAAGCAGGTCGACGGAGCTTTCCTCTGACCGATCGCTGTTGGTGATGGTCCTCCTGATGCTCTGATATCTGTCAGCAAACAGTGACTTTAGCATTTCAATGGCTCCCCAAAGGAATGAGAGAAACTGAAGCATACATAAGCTGTCTTCTCCTGAAAATCTCTGGAAACTTTTGTTTATTCAGAGGTACATTAGCTCAAAAGCAGACAAATAAACAAAAAGAGATATCTGCAGGTGATGTCTCATTAACAGGGATACATATACATACACAGGTAGGTCTCTGAGAACACTTTTGTTTTCCCCCCATTCTCTTGGTTTAATCACCTATGGAATACAAGCCACTTTCCCACCCAAAGTACCTGAAATTTTTAGTTCTAAGAACTTTTTTCAAAGAACTAAAATGTTCCTTCAGACCAATGATTGTCTTTTTTTAAATCAGGGTCAAAGATTTGGCAAATTACTTTGCTGATGTATGTAATAAAATAGTTTGTTTTGCATGTTATTTTTGTGAACAAACTCTTACCATCGTTGACACTGGAATGACAGAAAGTGTAGAAGAGATTCAGGTTCTGCAGCTTTTGATTGTGATTAGATTGTGGGAGCAGAGAAATAGCTTTTACAGAAAATAACCATGAGATGACTTCTGGTTCATCCCCACAAGGATTTTTGGATCCAAAGAGTTGCACCACTTCTCCCCACTGGACACTTAATGGGCATGCATTGATGGTGTCTGTCACGATAAATGACTGACAGACACTCTCTTACAGCCACCTACAATGGTGCAAACATCCAGCTGCACCTAAGTGAACAAATGCTTTGGGTGGGGTTACCTGCTACCTCAAAGCTAAAAAGACCAAAACAGTGGACCGTCTGGAAACTTTTCCTTACATTACGAAAACATGTTTCTGAAAACACCTGGATCTGTCTCATTTTAGATCAACAATGAGTGATTAAAAACGTCTGCAGGAGTTTCTAGAAGCAGACAGCTGTGCTTGGGCACCCATGATTTGCATAAAGTAGCTTAAGGAGCATCCAAGCCCCAGTTCAGTAGGTAACCCTCGAATGTATTTCCACCCTGTCATATGTCAGTCAATGGTATCCTTGCTTCTATCACTCACCTCAAAGTTAAGAAAAAGTTAACTTGAGACTGGTCCACTTTGCGTCATTGCTCAAAGTGTCTGCGTGTCATTGATTTTTTGTGTTGGTCGCTTTAGACTTCAACTTCTTGCAATTAAAGGGCGGCCAGCTTGAAGCTTGGTCACTCAAATGCAACACGATGCTACCAGAATGCATCAGTCAGCTGGTCATGTTACAAATATTCAACCAATCATAAACACTCTAAGTCCCTACTCCAAAGTTCTTGAACTTTCAAGAAGTCCTACCCTTTATCCGGGTCTTTTTGGGGGTAAATTAATTTCTTTAGGAATTTAATCTAGACCCTGGTCCTCTAAAAGTTCCTAGTCCTCGGAGAAAGTTCCTGCATTGCCAACATGTTCTCTGTACCCTGCACACAGCGGTGCTGACTGCTTATGGTGATTTCTCCTTTCAAAGCCCACCTGCGGTTCAGCTGCTCCATCTGTTGAATGGAGTTGGAGCGGGTCAAGCCCTGTGGGGCAGGAGGTCCGGTGGGTCGCTGCCACGTGGTGGTCCTGTTGACGTGGTCCACAAAGAAAATCCTCCCATGGCTGTCGATCCGAGCCTCCCAGTCTGAGAGGCAGTTAAAAGTGGAGATAAAGCAGGTGTTTAATGGCGTGAAGCTTGTAAAGTAACACACTTTAGGAATTTCATTTTTCATCTGAAATAAGAAAATGGATAAATTCAAGCATCTGCTACAGGAATCACTGCACCCATGGTGTCATTCTGTGGTTGATTTGGGGTTTCAAAGTGTTTGTTAGGCTGCCTCAGTGCAACGCATATGAACAACAGATGTGGACACACGACAGTCACATGAACAGAAAGACACACTGCCACGTGCAAAACAGTACAGGGCATACAGACACACACACTCACTGGGAGGCAGAGGCTCGTCCACACGCTGGTATCGGTGGATGTCATGACGCACAGAAGGAAGTGAACGCACAGGATGTCCATTAACGTGGGCACCTGAGCACAGGAAACACACAACAGACAGAAGGAACTTTGTTTTAACTCAGGATGAAAATGTTATGGGTTGTGACGTCTAACCAAAACTGTGGTGACCGACTTTTGAGATTTGAGTAAACAGGACTACCTTCCTCCCCTTCCGTTTCTGTGGTAACTTGTTCTGAATCCGCAGACCCCACCTCTTCACGTGGCTTTGTCTCGCCTTCCTGTTGTTCAGCCACACCCCCTGCAGCCTGCAGGCTCAGCCTCCTCACGCTGACCTCCTCCACCTCCTCTTGATCGCTGGGTGGCGGCGGTGCTTCTGCTTCAGTGACAGCAGCTTGCCCACCCCCTTCATCATCTACAGCTTGATTGGTCGGTGGGGCGCCGGAGTCTATGTCTCCCCCTGGATCTATGGCAGTCTCTGCTCCCTCCTCCGCTTCCTACAAAATAAAAGAATTTAAAAAGATGGCAAAATAATCACAAAATCACTCAGTCAAACACATACAGATATGAAAGGGATCTTCAGTCAGCTCACGACATGAGGCAGAGCTGGCTCCATCACCAGGGCAACAAAAGTTCGACTTCATGCAAATATGCATCGGTGCGTAGGCGTCACATCGCAAAAGAAACAATCGTGGAAGATTTGTGATAAAAATTCAGTGGAAACTGATCACTGGTTCCCACTCACGCTCTGTTCCCAGAACATCTCTAGCCAGACAAAAGGTACAGTCATCTCCAACTAAGAGACTCCACGAGACTGTATGTATCCACCACCCTACAGCTAAAGGAGAATGATGGTGCTGCTGCATTAGATCGCTGTGTTCTTTAATAAAAGTCACCAGAACAACAAGAATCTGCTGCTCAGTTTGTGCACTGTGGGAAATCTAACAACACTCAGGCTGCACACATGGCTGCATATTACTTCAAAAATGAAATAAATGGAGAAACTACTCTACAGAGCATAACAACCACATGTGATATATTTATATCTTACATATATTCATAGTCTAAAGTGCTTTTGTGAAACCTCAAGATGAGCATTTTCTCTGCCACCATCTTGGTTGTTTTGAGACTGGATGCGATGAGCAAGGTGTCGATCTGACCGAGAAGCTGAGAACACTGCGTGCCAGAGACTGGTGAATCACTCTGGAAAGCGTATGCTGCTTTATCCTCTTTTTTAATCTAAATGGGATCATAAAGAAAGAATCGAGGTTTAAGGCACTTCCTCACTTGCTTAATTTTTGAGACCCAAAATGAACTTTAGTTAGTAAATAACTGAATGTAAAACAGATTTTGCACACTTACTAGTTGTCTACTCTAAAAGCCAGCATTCAAATGTTAAAAACTGCAGTTCCTTTAATGGCCACTTGAGGCTGGCTCCAGCAGTGAGTCAGTCCCCACAGACTCCCATGTTAAACTGTCCAACTTTTACAGCAGAAATAAACACGTTTACAGCCTGATACAGGAAGCAGATATTTCTATCTATGTGCTGTATCCATCCAGTCTATGGAAACAGCTTGCTAGCCAAGCTTACTAGGGTTTCATCTCAATATCGACACTTCTGTCTGCAAAAAAATAAGATGGCAATGGCCACAAATCTACAGTGAAAGCTTCAAAACAGGGCATGACATAAAGTCTACGCTTCCAATCACAATTTAGACCATAAAGTCATCAGCAGTGTGAAAAGTTGGGTGATTTTCTCATATATTTATATATAGTAACCCAACTTCATTTGCATCCACTGTAGTTGCCCCCTGATGGCAGATTTAAGGCGGCTGTCTTCACATTTTTGCAGACATAGGCTAATTTGCTCTTTGGAAGATTCTGTGTGTGTGTGTGTGTTTGTGAAATATACCTAAAGTCATAAAGAGCTGCTGGTGGTTGGAATGAAAAAGTCAATAATTTTAAGTGATTTACAATTATAAGCCACAAATTGCAATAATTATTAGTTTGCCAAATGTGAGAGTAGACTGTTTTTATGTGTTTTAATATTTTTGTAGTAATGGTGTAAAAAAGTAAATTTTGCTCCCGTGAACTCACCACAGCAGTGGTCAGTGTGATTGGACAGCTCTCTGAAGATGAGAAGGCAGTCTGAGGGGCTGTTGCCATTGAGCAGGTATCAATCTCTGATACAGGCTCCTCACCAGCCACACTTCCTAGCTCAGGAACGTCTCCACCTTCTGGCAAAGCATCATGGGATGCAGCCTCTGTGAATGGAACCTCTTCTACTTCAAGGAAAACGTCCTGCTCCAAAACGTCCTCTAAGTCCAGGCCAGCAACGGCCTCTGATGCCGCCTCGGCCTCAGGAGGCACGTCTTCTGCCTTAACACCTCCACCCACTGGCGCCGCCTCCAACACTGACACCCCCGGCCGCTCAGGCTCCTGCTGCACCTCTGGAAATGGGTCGTCGTCGTCAGGGCCGCGGGCATCCGGAGGCTCTCCGTTCATTAGCAGAGGTGACAGCGGTGACGGAGTGATGTCATTGGCTCCTGATCTTTCTTCGTCCTCATCTGAATCGATGTGCAGCATGGCGCTCAGCCTTGTGTGTGTGGGGAAACTGGAGCGCAATTTAGGTGAAGCGGCACCCAGGGGTCTTTCACCAGGTCCTTTAGGGGCCTCAATAGCATCCAGACTTTCACTGAATGACCCCTGGAGCATTTCATGACCTGAAATGCTTTCAGGTTCCACAAATCTGCCCTCTGCCCCGATGAGAGGCAGCTCCTTTTCCAGACAGGCCGTGGCGCCGCCTTCCCCAGTGCCCTGGGAGCCCTGGGAGCCTGTAGGAGAGGGGCCTGCTGAGATCATGCCTGGAAGGTGATGGGGCAGGTCCTCATCATCAGAAGGAGTCCCTGGAGCTCCATTCAAGGATGAAACACCGATGATGGAGTCAGGAGAGGCACCTACAGCCAGCAGAACATGTTTGTGAAAACAAATTCCAAGAAAATGTGAAGTCATGAATATTTAAACACAGCTGAGAGGCAGATTTACCATCCGGCCCAGTCGAGGTGAGTTCAACTTTGAACTGCAGCTGTCCACTAACATGTTCAGTGGGCAAGCGTCGACACAGGGAGAAACTGACAGGCTGGACTCTGCACAGAAGAAAGAGGAAAAAAAAAAAGAGGGACCTGTATCCTGGTGTGTCTCTTTTACACTGCACACACAGCTAAAGCATATATGGAGTTCTGTTTATGTGTGTGTGACTCTGAGTGAGCTCCTGCATACCTGTGTCTGCATATTTTCCACCTACCCGGGTATTTTTTCAATGAGCCGCTGCACAGGGATCGTAAGCTGACCAAGGAAGCGTTTGATGATCGGTCGGCTTTTGGCGAACTTGTCCTTCACCTCGATGTAGAGGATGTCTGTCATCAGGGCCACGAATGTGTATTTCTGCAGAGAGGCAAAAGCACCCACGTGCATACAAAGAAAGAGGGAAACACTGCATGGGTTTGATGGCAGAAGTATTTCAAAGACAGACTTACTTGAGATTATGTGGTGCCAATAAACACAGAAAAATCAAGGCACTCTATCTTCAGGTGAAGTCATATTTTAAGTTTATTCTTTAAAGCATTAAAGCTAAAAACAGACCAACATGTATCGAGTCCCAAGTCTTCATCAGGGTCTGACAAACATCATCATCAGTCTGAATTAAATACCAGTCCTGGGTGGCAAGCTAACACCTGTGGCGTCCCATTTTTTAATATTTCTAATATATCTTTACTTTACTGTAGTGTAGTGTAACATTTAAAAAAAAAAAAAGAGCATGAAAAAGTGTAAACGACGTCACCTCTCCGTGCCAGACAGGGTTGGTGGTGTTAGCGATGATGGCTGATCGGCGTTCCTGCCCGTGATGGCTGAAGACGGGGAAGACGCTCCTCTTCCCTGGGTGGATGGACATCTTCAGGTACGGGTCAGGATTAAAAAACATTCCCTTCTTCAAGCCAGTAGCACGCAGATCTGCAACAAAACAGATGTTATGACCAGAGAGCCGAATATTTAAGCAAAGGATTGAATTTCTCTCTCCTCTGCTTCTAATTTGATTACTGGTGCACAGCTTGACCTGCACATGCATCATGGCTAACAAAGACGAGTGGTTTGGGTGAGTGAGGTGGACATCCCGTTCTTGTAAACTCATTAAACTAAACCTGATATCATCAGTGGGAAACTGATAAAATCTTCAGACTCTCTCTGGTGTGGAAAAAAAAAAACCCTTTCAATACCGAGGCTTCTGTGTTTACTCGGCTTTACTCTAGTCTTTCCCAAAAGGACTGTAAGACACAGATGAAGATAAGATGGATCACTCAGTTAAAATCCAAACATCTGCTCTGGGATTTACGGAGTGGCTTTTTCAGATTTGCAAAGATTTGGAAACAGACATTTAACAAAACTGCAAAACTCACCCGTCAAAGTGAAGCTGATCAGTTTTCGAGGATGCTCGACTCCGACCTGCTCGGCCAGCCCTTCCACCTGTGAGAGAAGAGACAACATCAGACTCTAGATGCTATGAAATACAGGGCGAATTTATATTCCAAAGACCACAAACGCACACCTGTTGGTCCGACTGAATTCACATAAATTTAAACTGTAATAGAGGAGACAACTTTGAAGGTTGAGGGAATAAATTATAACTGAAAGCAGACAGTGGTGCATCAGTGAGGAGCCAAAGCTCAACATCTGTGTGTGGGATTGATTATAGTCATATACGACCCAATGCTGGGTCATCAATCAACTGAAAAGTATGAAACATTGTGTGCAAGCATCAACCGGCATGCAGCCTGTTTCAGTTGCTCTTGTCTCTTTCCCCGAACTTTTAAACTTTTTTCTTACTTCCTTATCTTTTTCTTATTATTTGTAGAGCGTTTAGTTTGTTTGAAATAGTGTTCTTTCAAACGTGGGTTGAGAGAGTTTCTGTCGCCGTGGAAAATTTATTTTTACATAATTTCCTCTGGGATTAATAAAGTATTCTGATTCTGATGGCATACAAACCACTACAAGGCTCTATTATTGAGATTGATGAATAACAGGATTTTTTTAGGCAGACTGTAAGCCAATGAGGCAGCCTGTTGTTTGATAGCTCAAATGGCTTCAAAATCAGTCCTGCATACTGATGTATCCAAAACCACCCATATCTACAGGGTGGGCCATTTATATGGATACACCATAATAACATGGGAATGGTTGGTGATATTAAAGTCCTGTTTGTGGCACATTAGTATATGTGAGGGGGCAAACTCCCCAAGATGGGTGGTGACCATGGTGGCCATTTAGAAGTCGGCCATCTTGGATACAACTTTTGTTTTTTCAATAGGAAGAGGGCCATGTGACACATCAAACTTATTGGTAATGTCACAAGAAAAACAATGGTGTGCTTGGTTTCAACGTAACTTTATTCTTTCATGAGTTATTTACAAGTTTCTGACCACTTATAAAATGTGTTCAATGTGCTGCCCATTGTGTTGGATTGTCAATGCAACCCTCTTCTCCCACTCTTCACACACTGATAGCAACACCGCAGGAGAAATGCCAG
>VUQS01023475.1:0-14598 GCA_015108495.1 Heterochromis multidens | reverse complement strand
ATATGCTCTCTCTTTCTAGTCCCTGTCAGTACTCTTGCTGCAGCATTTTGGATCATCTGAAGGCTTTTCAGAGAGTTTTTAGGACAGCCTGATAATAATGAATTACAGTAGTCCAGCCTAGAAGTAATAAATGCATGAACTAGTTTTTCAGCATCACTCTGAGTCAGGATGTTTCTAATTTTAGAGATATTGCGCAAATGCAGGAAAGCAGTCCTACATATTTGTTTAATATGCGCATTGAAGGACATATCCTGGTCAAAAATGACTCCAAGATTCCTCACAGTGTTACTAGAGGCCAAGGTAATGCCATCCAGAGTATGTATCTGGTTAGACACCATGTCTCTAAGATTTTTAGGGCCGAGTACAATAACCTCAGTTTTATGTGAATTTAGAAGCAGGAAATCAGAGGTCATCCAGGTCTTTATGTCTTTAAGACATTCCTGCAGATTAACTAATTGGTGTGTGTCATCTGGCTTCATGGATAGATAAAGCTGGGTATCATCTGCATAGCAATGAAAATGTATGCTATGCCTATGCCTATGCTATGCTATGCTAAGATGAAGACCACTGCAACTCATGTCTGTGTGGTGAAAAGGAAGCTACAGCCTGAAGTGATTAGCTTAGCTGTGTAGGTAAAAAAAACTTCTGCCTAGCAACACCTCTACATTAAAACCACAGCCGTCTGCTCGCTACACAGCACTACATGATAGTTTTTAAACCCATTTATTTATGTAACCGTGATGATGAATGGCACAAAATAAAAGTGCTTATTTTAACTCAAACTGTGATCTTTTAACTGAGTTAAACCTTTACCACAAAGATTAAGAAAATGTTTCTATATTTTTTTTAAAAAGTTGTTCTTGTCATTCTGAACTGCACGTTTATTTTTCCCATAACACAAAACTGCAACAAAAACTTTTGGATTGTTTTAATTTCTGCAGTTTCTAACAGGATTTTTGATTAAAGTCCATCTTTGGTTTTTAAAAGTTTTCATGTTAGGGACACCAGTTTAGCTCAGTGGATGAGCAGGTAACCATATATCCCACATGGCTGGAGTGCAGCAGCCTGTGTTCGAGTCTGACCCGTGGCCCTCTGTTGCTTCCCTTTCTCTCTCCCCACTTTCTGTCTATTGTCACTGTTCAACTGTTGAATAAAGGCAAAAAATAGTCTTAAAAAGTAATGTGTAATACATCACTTAAACAAAAACTTAAATTATTTTATGCACCTTCTTGATTCTTTTAACCTCACTCTGCACACTACTGCACCCACTCATAAACTGGGCCATACATTAGACCTAGTGTTGTCATCTAGTATTCCAGTTTGTAAACTGGATATAACTGATGCTTATTTATCAGACCACTTCCCTGTCATTTTTTAAGTACTGCTCCCGCTTCCCCTTAGCAAACCGAATCTCTCTCTCCACCGATCAGGTTATATTAATTCCTACACTGCTAATAATTTCAGTGAGGCTTTCAGAACCACCTCAGATATCTGGACTTTAGAGTCCCTTCCCACACTATCTCAGCACTGAAGATCTTACCAACTTATTCAACACTGCTTGCTCCTCAATTATGGACACTGTTGCTCTGTATAAACTGAGGAAACCCAAGCCTAAACAGTCGCCCTTGCTCAATGACACCACTAAAACTCTTAGGAAAGAATGTAAAAAAATCTGAAAAAAAGGATAATTTCCTCCATGAAATCCACAACCTGCCCACAAGACACTGCCCTCCACTCTTCTGAAAAATGTGTGTGACATTGCTGGTCCAAGCATCCTCATCATCATCAACAGTTATATGTCTACTGGTACTGTTCCTTGTTCAACCTCTGCTGAAGAAGAACAACCTAGACCCCACCTTACCCAACAACTACAGACCTATCTCTAAACTTCCATTCCTCTCAAAAGTCTTAAAAAAATAATTCTCCATCAACTTCTTCCATATTTACAACAAAACATTTTTGAAAAGTTTCAGTCGGGTTTCAGGGCCAACCACAATACAGAGTCCAATCTGACACAAGTATATAATGATCTTCTCCTTTCAGTTGACTCTGGGGACTGTGCCATCCTTGTCCTCCTCAATCTCAGTGCTGCATTCGATACCACTGATCCAAACATCCTCCTACAGTGCCTGTACTCCGGTGCTGGTATCAGGGTACAGCAGTACACTGGTTCACCTTAAAACTGAAAAGTAGATCCTTCTCTGTCAGCTTTGGAAACTATTCTTCTTCAACAGCAACACTTTGCTGTGGGGTACCTCAAGGTTCCATCTTAGGTCCCATTCTGTTCTCTCTGTACATGATTCCTTTGGGTCAAATTATCAGTAAACATAATATCTCCTTTCACTTCTATGCTGACGATACTCAACTATATCTCCTCCTCAGTGGAGTGATACTACACTTAAATATTAGTAACAAAAACATGTAAAGTAATAATAAAACAATAAAGTAATAATACTATGAATTAAGTAAAGGTATAACTAAAGGGATGCTATAAAGACACAATAAAGAACAGTGAGTGCTGAGATATTATGAGATATTAAAGGATAACAATTAAAAAAGTGATAATAGAATAACAAATAGAAAATAATTTTTTACTTTACCGTTATTGTTTTTTTTCCCCCAGTAGCTTTAGTGAAGCACAACTTTAACACACTGCTGTCTCATATCACAATCTTTATGATGAAAATGGACAGAACCTCAGATAAGTTTCCACATTAAATCATTAGTGTAGATCATCACTGGTAACTTGTTAAAGAGGCCATTATATGACGTGGCTGCAAAAGCACAGCATGTTGTGAACTGTAATCTACACAAGCAAATGTAAATAATATGACTGAAGTGTCTGTATGGAACAAAAAACAGCAGCAGTATTATTATTATTTTAATTTACAGTTTATTTACTTTTAATTTTACTGTGCTCAGTGACATATCATCCCATTAAATATCTGTTTTTATCCAAATTAGTGGGGTAGAGAATCAGTTTTGAAAAGTGGCTGAACTCAAAACCTTAATGTCTATAACCTGTATTAAAACAAGATATTTATTCCAGTGTATAAATTACAACCCTCAAGTTAATTGGTAATATACCTTAAAATACTTAACACAATCGTGATACAGGATACTCAGTACTGATACTTGCATTTAAAATACACTGAGATATAAAGTCATTATATCAGAGTTAAAAAACTGATTGTCGTGGCCATAAGGGGGCCCCACCCCCCTGCTGATCATACACTGAGAGAGATGGTGCTAAAACATTTAAAAAAAAAAAAATCAATCAATAAAGAATTTAACTAAAGATATAATGGCGGAAACCCCAACCCCACCTTAAATTGTGAACATGGGTCAGTTAGAACAGTATGTTAATGACCGGGTGTTGGATGGAGCTGCAGACAAGCAAGCCAGATCCACCTTAGAGAAGAGATTGAACAAGATATGGAACCTGTGGAAGAAGGAGGGACATGGTAGCAGAAGCTGGAAACCGCAACCTCACAGCTACATTGACCTGGACTCATGAAGGGGAGGCAGCATTCACCGAGACTAAACAGGCCCTGTCACAAGCAGCATCGGTTTGGAGCAGTCCACCATCCAGCATCATAGGGCATTGTAGAAAGACCTAACCAATCTCTAAATAGAAAAATAGCAAAAATTTGCCATGATACAAAAATGACGTGGGTAGATGCACTACCACTGGCACTAATGTCAATGAGGTCACACAGTAAGACATATTTGACACCACATGAGAGGTTCATTAAACACATTTGGAAAGTATAAAGCTATCATTGTATTGTTAATGGTATCAATAGCCACATTTGCAGCAATATTGTCTTGATGTGGATGTTGTCTAATCCCATGTTTGAGGACTCTGATTAACAGGCTGATAACTACGGCATTGAGTAAAGAACACATGCCACCACCTTACCAGATGCCATTAGCTGGGGTAAGTGAAGATCAGAGTAAGAAGAAAGGGACACATGTTTACTGCTTGCTTATGCTAATACTGTGAAATGAAACATTAAATCAGTTTAGAAGATAAATGCCTGTGTTGTTTCGGTGCACTCTCCTGAGGAGTTAGGCTGAAGGCCTGTAAGGTCCAGTAACTATCTGTTGGGACGTGTTCTGCTTTCCACTCAATATCCCACTCAATGTTCTCATTCAATATGCTATTCAATATTTTACTTTATAGTTCTGTATAATATTCTATATAATCTTAGTGACACACTTACATTCTCATACACATGCACGTGCACTCAGAGACACATGTTCACGAACATACAGACACAGAGACATGCATACACATATGAGCCCATGTTCAACATCTGGTTACTGTCCACTCAGTAACATATCCTTATATAGGGAGGTAAACAGAGTCGTAAATATGTAGGCAGTGAGGAGCTCAGGCGCCAGAGTCTAACCTTAACCTACACTAAGAAAGCTCCATGTAGCAGCCCCCCCCCCATGATGGGAAACATATGTTGAGACGTCCACTATAAGATAGTCAAACAGCAGAGCTTCATTGTTCTTTCTGGGATAGCATGAACTAAGAAACCGTTGGCCATGAAGATGTTTCAGTGTTGTAATGTATATCAATTATCACAGTATGAATAAAGAAACTCATCACTACACTATCCAAAGGAGGGTGACAGGTGATAAGCACTGACTTGAACATATCATCCCAATCCAGTTAAAGAGAGGAAGGCTGAAAGGCTGAGTATTACACTGGATGGGGATCTGTGGGAAAGCCAGGCCGAAAGAAGCACGTGATTTGGTGTTCACACCTAAAGGTGTGAAAGGAGGGATTTGTTAGAAATAAAATAATTAAATTGAGCTTTTAGGTGATCTTTTATACACATTGCAATTGTGCTTAATAAAGAGTTGGCACTCCTCATAAAGAATAGGTAAAAAGCATTAACCCCACATTGTCAAGGGTTAAAATGAGGTGAGACTGAGTGGAGTGCAGAAGGAACTGCAACGTGGTTACACAGCACAAATAGACATGGTGGAGGTGAAATATGTGCAAGGCAAGGGTGTCCGAACATAATGTACTAGACATAGATAGCATAAGTAGAAACAGGGACTGAGAATTGGTGGTTCATATCAATACTTAGTAAGAACAGGCAGGAAGGACTTTTCTTTCTTTATCTCTTACAGGGAAGGAGCCAGATGGGAGGACGAGGTCAGTTGCTGTGCAGAACAATGAAGAAGAAGACCAATCAAGGGAGGCCAAGTCTAAACCGCGGCCACTCCCCAGCGATAGCCAATCACAATCATATTCTGTTTTGAATGCATTATAAAAACTGTTGTACTCAGTTTGGGGGCGTCCTCTCTGTGAGCAGACTCTCACAGGGAGACCCAGCGCTGTAACTTGAATCTTCAACTGCTTAAGTTTAATAAATCTTCATAAAATATTTAGTGTGTCTCCTCAACTTTTTCTTCTAGAAAAAAAGAACCTAACAAATCCCAACAAGTCCAGGCTGGATAGCTTCATCATATGCCTTGAGGACATTAAAAACTGGATAGCACAGAACTTCCTTCAGCTGAATGAAGATAAAACACAAATTGTCCTTTCTGGCTCCCCCGATTCCATTAGAGGGCTTTTGATCAGCTTGGCAATCTGTCTACCTACAGTATGTCAAGTCCTGTGCCAAAAATCTTGGTGAGATATTTGATTTTGGCTTTAAGTTCAACAAGCAAATTAACTCAATGGTTAAACACAGCTGTTTCCATCTCCGCTCCATATTGAAAATTAAGCCTTTTCTTTCTGTGAGAAATCTCCAGATTGACAAAAACGCTTTATTCATTGGCATTTGTGTCTGTCTGATTTACTCATTGTGTCCTGTGCCTTTGTCTGCCATGACTGTATATGTTTAGCACCTACTAGCATGTATTTTACTTATTTATTATCTATTCCCTTATTTATTTTTATCCATTCTGTCCTTTGTACAGCACTTTGGTCAATGTGAGTTGTTTTTAAATGTGCTTTATAAGTAAATTTGAGTTTGAGAATCTTAAGAATTAGGAGTTTTTTTCCTCTGAATTTTGCCCTCTCTCTTTACAGCCCCTTATTTTTTTCCTTTAATGGCCTAATACATTATCATAGGTATGTAAAGATTGTGTTTACAATGTAGAAAATAGTCAGTGCTCTCTGCCTCACTTCTTCTTTTTCCTATAGCAGAGTTCAGGAAATTCTTGTGGCTGTTAGCGCTAACCTCAATTTTTTCTTTTTAACCAAAGCTTCCCAGAGAAACTCTGAACAAGGCCTCCTCTGTGTGAAGGATCTCCCAAACAAAGCTCACTGCCTGCTAATGTTGGAAGCTCCTTATTAGTCACTGCACTGAGCATCTACTCAGCTGGCACAGGCCTGCACCGAGACGAGCTGCCAAAGGCTGGAAAACAAGCTCATTAAAACTGTGCAGAACTGCTCTCTGTCTGCTTTCATATGAGCGCGGAGCCGGCAGCTGACACTGAAACTACTCTGAGTCACACTCAGGACAGTTTGCCATTTTTTAACTTTCTTTTTACATTCAGTCATTGAAAGGAGCTTCCAGGGGTTCTCTGATCTCTTTTTTTTTGGACAGTTTGGTCTGTTTGTGGTCCTCTGTGACTCATACAGATAAGATGATGATCACCACCCTTTGACCGCTTTCCATCAGAAAAGTTTCCAGTAACTGATCCTTATGTAAGGAGTGTTGACATGGCGATTTTCACTTTTACTGAAAGGGGTACTCCACCCAAAGAAAAAAAACCCACTAATGTTGTTTTTGACTGTCTAGATGAGACATTGGTCTGAGTCTGTGGGATTCAAAGTGTTGACTTTCTTTTTTGTTTCCTTGTTCTTCCTGATGTTTTTTTACTCCTCAGCCAAAAAGGCTGATGGGGTATTGTCATCACCCTGCCGGAGGGGGGCAGCGTGGACACCCAGGTTTGTGAATGCGATAACTCGAGAAGGAAGTCACCAAGGACTTTAAAATTCATACCATAGGTGCATCTACTAAAAATTTCAGACGAGTTCAAATCTCGGTGAAAGGTCAAGTTTTCTGAAAATCTTGTGAATGTGGTAACTTGAGAACAAAGCGATGTAAGATTTTCAAATTCAAACCATAGGTGCATCTACTAGCAGGCTGAGGGGTAGCACTGGCAGCCTCCAGTATTTTATGTCTTTGTCCTCATCTTACATCTTTTTTTTTGTCTTCTTCTGTTTGCACAAGATCACAGAAAAAAGTCTTTACACTATCTTAAAGTTACAGCTGACTATTTCCTAGTTTTCTGGCAGGTTAGAAAATAACTGATGAAAAAAAAAACATCTGTAGAGACTAGAAAGTGGGTTAAATGAGAAAAATCATCCCTGTAAGTATGATTAGGTAATTTAATACTTCAATGTTTTTAGTTTGTAGCTGGAGCTGGGACTCAAACTCTGATATAAAACAGGATGGGAGGACAATGACCTACATGTGGTCTCAAAATGTTTCCTGGCATTAACCGAGGCTGATTTAAAGCTGTTGTTTTTGGAAGAGGGAAAGCAGTTTCTTTTAACAGTGATGAAGACAAAGCAATCCTTCTGATTTCATAACAGTTCAGCATAAAGAGAAGAAAAGCTCAAAAGTCAGTGATAATATCTGAACCTGAACCTGAGCTGAGATGGCATGAAGCAGTATAAAGCTCTCATAGGTAGAAAAGCTCCTTGATGTTTGAAGAAAAGATGACAGGCAGCGTGATATCAATAAATATCTCTTTATTAGTGCATTAATGTACATTGGAATGCAGAGATGGTCTCAGAGCTCTTGGAAATATTCTGACAGTATTGCACTTCCAGCGTCCCGCATGTGGACACAGCATTTGGTTCCTCGTCCGGTTCATACGATGAACGCCTCCTTTGCTCCCTGCTGAGGAGAAAACAGGAAACACATGTGAGGTCACATTCAGTCTGTTCGTCAGGTTGAGCATTTCACAGAGTTTCAGCTTCCTGCTGTGTTAACCATGTATGGTCTGATTCATCAGTGATGACCCTAACTCTAACCCTAGGCTATCAGAATATGTAATTTTTGTTTTTCTAAAACTGTTCTCCGAAGTCTTATCAAAAAAAGTCCTTTATGCTTTTCTCCAAAATACAGGGTAAGGCCTGGGGCCGTCATGATAACTTATAGGCCTCTTATTGTGGTGAAGAGAGAGCTGAGAGTGAAAGTAATTTACAGGTTGATCTACATGAGATGGTGGATACAAGCAGTGGTAATGAGCTTCCTCTGAAAGGAGGAGCTCGGTCATTCAGGAGGGGTTCAGAGCAGAACTGCTACTCCTCCACATGAAGCCTCATAAGTGAGGTGTTTTGGGCATGACTAACCGGGATCCTGGGGCAGACCCAAGAGACACTGGAGAGATTATGTCTAATTTATGTCTAATCTCTACATACATTTGAAGATTTACTGCTTTTCATTTTTATCTTTCACATTTTTGGACAGCTGGATTAATAGAACAAGGGCTGTGAGAGTTTTATGGAAGTAATTAAATACTGCTCTGCTTAGATAAATCCATTACACTTGATGTGAACTTGTTAAAAAATAAGCTGAAGGATAAAAACTCATGTAAATGTGTGCATTTAATCAGCACTTGATGTGTTCTGCTGTTGCTCGGCTCTTTTTTCCCCAGGTGTGACCATCAGTCAGGGTGCCTGTACATCCAAATGCTGATTAGAAATCGACTGAGTTTAGGAGTTTGATTGACTTATAAATGCAGTCAGTAGTAAAAGTTGATCAAAAGCCTTGAGTTGGACATACAGCTTCCTGTTGTGATAGTGAGCTTTCGCACAGCCTTGTTGTAGTCTGGTGAAGAATCCAGGCGTCTATTTCTGGAACCACCGAAAATTAGCCTTAAGCACTAACAGCTGGTTTCCTGTCACAGAAAGGAGAGGTGTCGGTTTCTGCTCTGCATGTGTAATCAGTCCGAATTTAAAGCTGACTTCTCACAGTTACAGAGAGCTAGAAAATTCAACACTTCCAAGAAGCTGGTTTGTTCTCATGTCATCACTTCCATGGCACCTTTTTACACCTCTGCTGCAGGCATGACTGAAAACAAACAAAAGATGGTATCTCTTGTGAACACGGCAGATCCGGTCAATTTCCAGCTGACCTTGAAATGGAAACTGCTGAATATTCCCAGTAACAGTTTATATTATATATTATATTATATATATATATATATTATATTATAAATATTTGTGGGAATGAGTATTCATTTCCAAGAGAAGGCGGTGGATCAGTCTCGTGGCTCTGGGTTACTTTTCAAGCCATTTCCTGTTTTCATGCTAAGCTAAGCATTGAGAATGCAGATCTAAAGACCAAAGTTCAAACACTGAATTCATTTCAGTGAACTAATAGTGTCTGGCTGGGGGTGAATTTAAGCTTTTAAGGAGCAAAATAAAAGCCTAACTGTGAATCAGAAGGTGACAGAATAAATCGTTTTATCTCGATTATCTTGTTTTAATATCAGTGACTGAAATTAAAAGTTGATTTAGTGCACAGCTCTGCTCTCTCTACGGTTCCTCTGCTTGTTCACGCCCACCTGCACACACCAGACTTAAATTCATTCTGTGGCCTCAGTTTGAATATCATGAGACACATTCATCAGAGCAAATCCACTCAGTCATTTGTCATCATGTTAATTAGATATTAATTCAAGCATCATAAACAGCTGAATGAGCACTAAGCACTTACAGTAGATACTAAAAGCAGCCTCCACGGATCAGCCTCCACATCATGAAGCCAGCAGCACTAACGTTTGGCAGACTCACAGATGAATCTGAACTGTTTACATTAGTTTATTTCCTGTTTTCAGTCTAAACTTATGTGCTCACTAACACACAAAATAAGCAAAATCCAGCACTGCTAAAGTGCCCATTAAATGTCTTCAAATGTATTTCCATCCCATTATTACTAAGAGGATACAGAATGCATCTCAAACACATGAACCAAAAAAAAATAAAAAATCCAAAGTGAGGATCTGCTGTTAAAACTGTATTTTAGTGCAGGATTTTTCCTGCATATAAAAAAATTTTGGTGCCCACCAAAATCATCCTTAGTGTGATCCAAATATTTTAAGCGGTTTTCTTTAAGTGTGGTTGAATTTACTGAATTTATTTCTGTTTATCAAAATTAACACTACGACACACAGACCTCTGTTAGGTAAGGTAACAGACTTTTGCTTTTGCAGACCAAGTGCGTTTACATGTGCAGTCAAACTCCAAACGCCCATTTTAAGCAGGAAAAACTCTGCATGCTGTTCAAAAATGTACACACAGTGCATAAAAGTGAGACTGAAGTATGACAGATATGGGCACTGGTGGCATTCACAACCCATCAGCACTGCATGTGTCCTCACTATCCATCACTGAAGGCATTTTTGAGATATTCGGGCTTCACTTCTGTTACTGTCACATCTTCCATCTGCACTCCGAGCGCGTCCATGCTAAGGAGGCTGAACTCATGAACGCATCTTTTTCTGCCTGATATAAAATCTGAAAACGTCGTCTTATTGCTGATGGAGCAGATGTCGGCAGCTCGCCTCCTCCTCTTTAATGAGCTGATGCTAACAGAACGATCAGTCTGCCGTGTCTGATGTGCTTATAGCCTCCTGGCTTCTTTCACCCTACCTCAGCTACACATTAACAAACTTACTGCTCCTCTTGTTTTATTTCTTTACATTCTCTGCTGTCAGGTGTTTACCTTGTTGAGTTCAGGAAAAAGCTCCAGCACGGCGATGTCCATCAGAACGTATGTCATCTAAGGAGGAGAAAAATGATCAGACCAGTCAGAGTCTCAGGGGAAACTGTGAGAATGTGACCTGAGCTGCTTCTGGTCACTTATACTGAATCTCTCTCTTCATCTTCTCTGAATCTCACTTGTTCTCAAGGTCAGTATGTATTTACCTGTAAATGTAACATAAGACAAACTGAAAATGAGCAGGAAATATGTAAGTACTGAAAGTTACCATCCTAAGATTTTCCTGACGGTGTTATTTTGACAATTTTTTTCTTAAAGTTCAGCAAACATCCATTTTAGTTCTTCTGCTTTTGTTATTGTATATAAAACATTCAGACATTCCCACTGACGGGAAGAATAAATTATCCCTGGAGTCATAAACCAGTAACGATTCAGTTTAATTCAGCTTGGCCTGAAATGATTCTCCTGCGATATTTAGAACTGTTTAAGTAAAAATACCTGAACAGAAGTAAAATCTGAACAGAGGAACAGCTGCACAGTGACGTGATGAAAACAGGGAAGATAAAACGAAAAAGATGAGCTGAAAGTCATCTGCATCCTCAGACTGTAACATAAAGCAAGTATGGATGTGTCTGTGTGTGTGTGTGTTAGTGTTTAAGAACAAAAACACTTCCAGTGAAAAATGAGGCCTGATCGTGTTAACCTCGTGCTTTCTGTTTTTTATAGAGTGCAGCTGCTCTGTATACACCAGCATTAGTGTGTTTCAACACACAAAAAGACCCTTAATAGTAAACACAGTTTGCAGGAAGTCTGTGGGATAAAGTGCAACAGCAAGACTGACAGTCTAAACAATAAACTAAAAAATGCAGCAGCAAGAAACAGAGGTGAAGACGAGTGTTTGTTAGTAAGCATATAAATATCAGCTACTCAAATGGTTTAAGGAAATTCAACATGAACACACGAAAGTTATTTCCAATTTATGCTTTGCATTCCTGTAGTAGTCATTTAATACATATATACACCATTTACACTGGATGAAAAGCATGATTTTCTCCAGTAAGTGAAGCTCAGATTCAGGATTGCTCACAGGAATTTGTAGGCAGCAAAGAAAACTTCCGTGGACTGTCGGGAATTGACGGGGGGGGGGGGATTGTTCATTAAAACATGGCACTGTGAAGCAGAAAAGGTCTTATAAACCTAAACCGGCTTTTACTGATTTACATGATATCAGACAGGCTGACCTGTCTGAACATGCAGGGAGTGAGTGCACTCATAAATACTGAACTGAAAAAGGAAATTAAACTGAACAATGGATTCAGAGAACGGATATAAAATTTGACTGTTTACCTGCTTGTTGAGCAGCGGCTGCTGCAAACCATCAAACAGGAGCTGGATACCGTCGTACTTCGCCTCCTCGCCGATGCACTTCACCACAAAGTCTGAAATCAAAACACATTATTTAACTTTATTTAGCCATGGGTACGTGAAACGACACATTTTATTTGTTTGACCTGAAACCTGCACAGAACCACATGCAGTGAACACTAGGAGACCTGGACAAGATCACATTAGAACTACCCAGATGATGGTCCGCGAAGAGGCTGTCCAAAATGTGAAGCACTTTGTGGCTGCTTGTTTTTAAGAGTGCTATACAATTGCAAATTAATATAAGAGCGGCTATGATCGGCGGAGATCCAGAGCCTTAAATGTAAGAAGTAAAATATTCAAATCAATAACAGGTAGAAGATAAAAGCGGTGCTCTCATTTCCAGGTTTTAGTTCAAGCAGCTCGATCCCGTGCAGGTTATGAGTCAGTAGGATGCAGTCACACAGTTGTAATGAAACATCTGCATCTTTAAAACGAGACAGATCCTTTCAGCTGATGAAACCCGCTCTGTACTGCAAATAACAAAAGGACAAAAACATTTCCAAGACGCCGCACATTTAAACTGGAGATTTAGATATAAACTGATCTGCAGAGCTGTCAGGGTCGGGGAAGTGAAAAGGTTTTGTGATTTCATTTCCACTTTTCCTTATGACACATGAATTTAACCCTTACGTCCTGTTCCTATTCTAAGCCTTCGCCGTATGGTTCGGGTCAATTTCGACCCAGGCCAAGAACCGCCTCATAAGTGTCTAATCTATACCAGATTAATTTAAAATGTATGACGAGCCTGTCTGACATTAATAAGTGGATGATTAGTCCTTAATTAATGTTTCAAAGAACAGGGAGAATGTATTTTTTAGGTTTTACAACACCATTTTTTGGAGAAAATCTAGGAGGTTGTAAGACATTCACTGGCACTTCAGAAGAGTCAGATTTTTTTCATTACAATAATTTTATATAACTATCATTTTTTATTTGTTCTGTGTCAGTCTCTTTACACCAGTCCCTGTTTCCATATTATCCTGGTTTGAAAAAATATTCTGATATGACGACAGAAAATATCAGGTTCATGCTGCCTTTATGCCACAGAAACTGTCTGTTGGGCCGATGACTGCACAGTCATTATTAATTATAATCTTTGCATACGAAGAGATAAACTTTCAGCACACACATTTGGGTCTTCACCAACAGGGGGTCTTAGTGAGAGTCTTGAAGCAGGAAGTTCATGATCTGATCTCATTAACCCCTGTGGCTCTGTCTGCAGAGACAGCTTCACTGAATACTGAATTTAGTCCTAACATGACATGCACCAGCAGATGATTACTGATTATTGTAATTGAACTGAAAACTGACCTGGCAGATACTTCATCATCTCCTCAAACGTCTGCTTGGCTCTGATTTGTTTGGCCTCCGCTGTTCGTTCCTCGCTATTCTCACAGAAGACGGCGTCTGCAGAAACAAACAACAACAACATACAGATTGCTGAGGTAAACGTTCCTTCTTTCTTACCTTTTTGAAAACCAAAATATCTGCATATAAGCAGTGATTTCAGATGCAGATTAACCCACAAAAAAGTGACTGACTCCCATCTTTTCGTCAGTGAGTTTCTGTTTCTTTTCTTTCTGCTGTGTCACATTGAAAAGGCCAGAAAACAGCAGAAAGTTTAATTATCTTCAAACCTCACACTGACTGCACCATGTTTGAGCGTCATTTGAACACAGACGGACAAAGTTTGCAGCTGAAATGACAGAAAGTCAAATAAACTACAGGCTGCATAAGATGACAAAATTACTTCAACAGGTGCCACATTTCCATCAGAGCTGGAACTGAAACACTTGTGACTGTATCCTCCCTTGATGAAGACTAAAACCATCTGTTAGTGGGTGTTAGTGGTTTGTTGTCCAGTTTGAAAGGTGCTTCGTTCTCTGTATTTCAGTAACAAGAAATACAGAGAACGCAGCTCCACGCAGCTTTCAGCATGGCTGCCATTTATACATCGCTTCCTGATCACTTACACTGAACGCTCTGCGATTTCACTTCGGACCTAAGATCTGCGAAGAAAGCAAACATCAAGTTCAGCTTCAAACTGACATGACCCATGAGCTGGGTCTGCAGCTACGACGGTGCACATTTCAGCAGCTTTCAGTTGACAGTTCACGGTTTAAGACGGAAGGCAGCGTGTCAGGTGAGGAATGAGATCAGGAACATGCTTGCCATCTTTTTCCAACATCCACTGGATTGTTTAACCATGAATTAAAACTCAGGGTGAGACTGTCAACACAAGATTTACAGTGCCTTGTGAAAGTATTCATCCTCCTTGGCATTTGTCAGGTTTTTTTGCCTCACAACCTGGAATCAACATGTTTCGCAATGACATTTGATGTGATGGATCTGCACAAAGTGGTGAAGTGAAATGAGAAAAAAATATAGAAAAATTAATTTTTAATAAATTAAAATCTGAAGATTGGCATGTGCATAAGTATTCAGCACCCAACATCAG
>VUQS01023471.1:3962-15069 GCA_015108495.1 Heterochromis multidens | reverse complement strand
CAGATGGTTTGAAAGAGGAGTAAAAGAGGCCATCTATGTCCACTGTGAACGACCATCGTTGAACAGAGGTGGTGGCTTACGACACCAACTGTCAGCCACATACAATGCAGTCTTGAGATCCTTTCCCAGGCGCCTCAACCCCCATCCACATCTTGCATCAGGTGACCTCAATAGGACACATGATGGTTTGGGGCAAGGTCTCACATTGGTTTCACCCGAAACCTGTGGGGATAATGACCCACGCCTTTTTTCACACCTGGGCTCATGTGATGACTCACATGATCAATGGACTCACATGATCAATAGTGGGTTAATGACCACCTCCCAAGAGACAGCCCCCACTAGGGTTTAAATACCTGGGACTTTCCACCATTTGGTTTTAGAACTGAAGAAGCCTTTTGGATGAAAGGTGAAACGTCTTCAAACAACTTAAAGAAGTCCAGTTGCCTTCTTTCAAACCCTTAGACTACCATGTCCTGGATGACTGAGAACATACACAGACAAGCCTATAACATCAAACATAAAGTCAGAGTAACATGATTATTACATCTGGGTTACAGGTCTAGTGCAGAGCAACAATTTGGGTTTGAGTGACAGCAGCTGTGAAAATAAAGATAAACTTTATAATGAGCCAACCATTAATAAAAGAAGAACTGTCCTATGAGAATTATGAAGCCAGCTCATGAGATAAATGCTGTGTTCATCACATTGGTCAAGGTACATCCCAACTAGCAACATCCAGTCCTGGTCTTTATCTGGAGGAAAATAATTAATTGAGATGCTTCAACTTCCAAAAGCTTGGACCTAGAACGCCATGTTATGACAGACTTTGCTTAAGACCTGCTGTAAGTCCAGCTGGTGTAACTCTTCTTTATTCTCTGCAGCAGCTGTTCGTTGCTGCATTTTGAACTGTCTATATTGTGCCTGTGTGTATTCAGTCAGTTTGATCACAAAGAGTGACCCTATTGCCAGTGACATATTGTACTTGCATGGATGTCAAAAATAGCCCAGGGAGTCTGCTCAGCTTCTGCGGAACAGAGACAGCATGCAAGAAACTCAGGGAGAGTGGGAGCGCAACAACAAGGGAGCAAAAACAAAAGTGCAAATCTCGTACGACAGTAACAGGAACAAAATGATGCAGTGAACAAAGATAAAGGGGAGTATTGGAAAAAGGTTAGAGCAGTGATACATGCACTGCAAGATATAAATGGCTCCTGACCTAGGAAAGAGGATGGTGTAAGGAAAAAAAAAAAGGCTCGTGTCACCGTGTTATTCATGACACCTTGTGTGAATTTGTGCAGTGTGTGTGTGTTCTTAGTTTAGTCTGACCTGATTTAGTTTATGTTCTGCTAGAAGGCCTGTTTTAGAGAAGGGGACAATTCAGTCTAAATGCCATTTTTCGCCACATACTTCATGGCATACCAAAGTATCGATTTAAATTGAGACCTCTCCCTCCTCTTCTGGGTACATGTATCTGCAAAAATAAGGAATAACATGTTGAGTAATTGATTATTGTGAAAACTCTTGTTGTAAGCAAGTTAAGCTGGCCCTCAAGTAGGTATTTAGCATGCTAGTTGCCTCGTGTCTGCAGGCAGCTGCTTGCTATTAGCCGCTGGTTTGATTTTGAGTCTCTCAATGACTCACTTGTTCTCTCAGTATGCAGATGAGTAGAGTTGAAAGCAATAGTCTTGTTCTTTTCTCTGTGCCTCCTCACACTGTAATTTGTCTTGACATATCCAGGGAAGGTGACAGGGGATGTAAGGTTAGGAAAATGCCTCATTTGTTCACCAAGGTAAACAGCCGCTATTCCCAAAGGTGAGAGCTGAGATCTGCCCAGATGAATCACCAGATTGTGTTGCTTACATGAAGAGCACTGCAGCCATATAGGTCTGAATATTGATTTGGTAATTATATCATAGCTGTCATTTGTGTCCTGTATTGTTAATTAGATAATTGCTTGCAGCAACCATGGCTTTTTATTTTATTTTTAAATTGATTTTGTGATATCTATTGATGTCTGTTCATCTCTTCTTCCCTTTCCTTAGGTCTGCTCCTGGCGGCGGATGTCTCGTCGCCTCCCTCTGAGGTCGGAGGCCAGTTGGAGTCAGGAGGTGGCTCCTAAACAGCAGCAGTGATGCGGGCTTCAGTGACAGGCTGCAGGATGAGTGTGGGTGCACTTGTTAACGGGCTGCTGGTCTCTGTGGTTGCAGCTCTTCTTTGGAAATATTCCAAACTGAGTGAGCATGCTGCCCTGTTGGAGGAAGAGCTGCACATGACACAGCAGTCCCAGGAGGTCTCGCAGGCCCGTATCGACTACCATGTTGCCCTGCAGGCTCTTCAAGAACACGGCACCCGCATGGTCTGTACTGGCAAGATGCACACCGACCGCATCTGCCGCTTTGACTACCTCTGTTACTGCTCTGAGGCAGAGGAGTTTGTGTTCTTCCACTCCAATTCCTCCGTCATGCTGCCTAACCTGGGATCCAGGCGTTTCCAACCTGCCCTGCTGGACTTGTCTTCAGTAGAGGATCACAATACCCAATATTTCAACTTTTTAGAGCTCCCAGCTGCTGCTTTAAAGTTTATGCCCAAGCCTGTGTTTGTGCCAGATATAACACTGATCCTAAATCGGTTTAATCCTGATAACCTAATGCATGTATTCCATGATGACCTCCTCCCAGCCTACTATACCATAAAGCAGTATTCAGATTTGGATGACGAGGCTCGTCTTGTGTTCATGGAGGGCTGGGGTGAAGGCCCGCACTTTGACCTCTACCGACTTCTCAGCAGCAAGCAACCACTTCTCAAGGAACAGCTTAGGAACTTTGGAAAGCTCATGTGTTTTACTAAATCTTATGTTGGGTTGTCCAAAATGACTACCTGGTACCAGTATGGGTTTGTCCAGCCACAGGGGCCCAAAGCCAACATCTTGGTCTCAGGCAATGAGATTAGGCAGTTTGCCAGAGCTCTGATGGAGAAAATGAACATTACAAGGGCGGAGGAGGCAGAGAAGGATGGAGGAAGTGCTGAGGATGAAAAGGAGAAAGAGAAAAAGGATGACTACATTGTTGTGTTCAGTCGTTCAACAACAAGACTGATACTGAATGAAGCAGAGCTAATCATGGCACTGGCCCAAGAGTTTCAGATGAGAGTGGTCACAGTGTCCTTGGAAGAACAGTCTTTCCCCAGTATTGTTCAGGTAATCAGCGGTGCTTCCATGTTAGTCAGCATGCATGGAGCTCAGCTTATCACCTCACTCTTCCTCCCTAGAGGTGCTACTGTGGTGGAGTTGTTCCCCTTTGCTGTGAACCCTGAGCAGTATGCACCATATAAAACCCTTGCCTCCCTTCCAGGCATGGACCTACACTATGTCTCCTGGAGGAACACTAAGGAGGAGAATACTGTCACCCACCCAGACAGACCCTGGGAACAAGGAGGCATTGCTCACTTGGAAAAAGAGGAGCAGGAGCGAATCCAGGCAAGCAAGGATGTCCCCAGGCACCTTTGCTGCCGTAACCCAGAGTGGCTCTTCCGGATATATCAGGACACTTTAGTGGACATCCCATCCTTTCTGGAAGTTCTCAAAGAAGGCATGAAGACCAAGCCCAGCTTAAAAAAGGCCAAGGTTGCCAGCACGGTCCATCCGGGCCGGGTCAGAGAACCCAAATGTCAAACTTCAGTACAAACCACTAATGAGGCTAAACTAACAGTTTCTTGGCAGATCCCATGGAATTTGAAATTCCTGAAAGTGAGAGAGGTGAAGTACGAGGTGTGGATCCAGGAGCAGGGAGAGAACACCTACATGCCTTATATCCTTCCCCAGCAGAACTATACTTTTTCAGAAAACATAAAGCCCTTCACCACCTACTTGGTGTGGGTTAGGTGCATCTTCAACAAGAACCTCTTGGGCCCCTTTGCTGATGTTCTTACATGCAGGACCTAATGTGAGCACAAGGCCAGTTTGTTTGTGTTCAGTTTCACACAATGGTGGAGTCACTGTTCCAGACAATCAGTTTGGAACAGGGGACTGTTGGATTACTGTTTGTAAAGTGAAGATTGGCAAATGTCATAAGGTGTGCTTCTGAAGTCTTAGGCTGTTGCACGGTGCTGTTTCCATGCCCAGCCCAACTGCAAAAGACTTGAACCACAGGGTCAGAACTCAGCGGTAACAGCCGATAACGAATGAAAAGTTTATTGTTTTTACTTTAGAAAGAAAATGCTAAACTATGTCTCTTCTGATAAAACTAGAATTCAGATCACCAGATTTATTTGTAAAAAATAATATATAAGATGTTTTCTGTATTAGTTAAAATACTGATTCTTTACCTTTTACAGTATGCAATGTAGTTTCTCTGTAGGCAACAAATGAGATTTTAGAACAAGATTTTTTTTTTTTTAATGGTTTCTGACTTGTCGTGTGTGTGTGTGTGTGTGTATTACCTCTGTGCATTTGGAAAAAAAAATATTCAGGCCTAATATTTAAGATTATGTAATTTAATTGCACATAAATTTTCATTCTACCTGTTTTACATAGTTTAAATATAAAGTAATAAACATAATGTAATGCATAATTGTCAGTCAGATGTATAGTAGTCTTAAATAAACCCACTGTTTTAAATACATAAAAGTGCTGTTTTTCCATTTATTTACATAAATTGTTTTATTTATGAAGAACATGTTTTACATTACATTTCTATCACATTGCATTTATTACTTTATGTTACGACTATGCAATCTAAATGGAATTAAAATTGACATGCAATTAAAATACATATTTTCCAATATTAGGCCTAAATATCTTTTTATGTGTGGCTTCTTTTACCTACCAATTGTTAAATTCCATACAACGTCAAAGCCAAAACCAAAGCAACCTTTTCCACATGGTTTTAGCGAGTCATCATTCATGCCAGCCATCTCAAAGTATAGATCTCTTGCAATTGCTAAGAACTATACAGTTTAACACCCTGCTTCCAAAAATGTTATGAAGGACTTGCATAAAGTGAGCAAACATTTTCATAATGCGACAGTAATCAGTGTCTTAGACCCTCAGAGTTAAGATGTGTCATTTCAGAACATGTCATAGAGAATATCATATCTTTAGGTTAGTTCCTTTTATGTAATATTTAAAGCACCACAGTTCCCGGTAACAAATAATTTCCATCTGTTTTCCTGCTTAAATAAATTCCTGCATAACTAATTTATTTTTCTCTAATTGGCACTAATTACAACTGTAATGTTATAATTTTCTCTGGAGTGTATATCTGTTATACCAGGCTGTAATTAGCATTAAGCAGTTTCCCTGCTGTATCTAGCAGTTCACTGCTGGACAGTTGGATTTCACTGCCTTGTGTAAAAAGCATTTTCATTGAGCTAACAAGGTATTTTACAGCTTAGTGTTTCACTGCGTTGTGTGAACCTCTGTTAATTAGGAAAAAATTCCCAGTTATGTGTCTTTAAACTTACATTCCTCTAAGGTTTTCTGGCTGGTATAAGGAAGTCTAATATTGAATTTTAGCTGGAAACAGCAGACCTCAACAGCTGCCTGTGAAGCTTGTTTTAGTGTCATTTGCAAATGAAATGCTGCTTGTGGGTAGCTGCAGTTCAGAAATGTATTGTTAAATCTTGAATTGGAGCTGTTACTAGGTGGTAGTAGGAATGTAGCAAGATGTGTTTTATGGAATGGCAAAACACTGCCATCAGCATAATAAATTATATTGTTAAGATGATGTCACGCCATTTTTCTTTACTGTAAACTTTATAATATCCTCCATGCAATGTTGCGGCTGCTGTTCCCTTTGCGCTTTCTTTTATTTATACACCTTTTCAGTTTTCCTCCATTTTTCATATGCAGTTTCTCACTGCATGTTTAAGAGATTATTTTAAGCAACTGCTGTGTGTGCAGGGTGTGATGGATTAGATATGTATGTATTAGTATTGTTAATTAGATTTCTGTGTATCTCTGTATGTGCTGAGTAAAACATGAGTCTGTTTTCTATTAGAAAATAGTTTCTTTTTCAGTGAGTGTGATTGAATAAAGAAGCTTATTTCTTACCTTTCTTATCTGTTTTCTTTGAGTGGTATGTAGTCTAGAGCCATAATATATTAGTCAAGTAACATTATCAGCTGATACAGAACGATGGTGGATGTGCTGGTGTTTGGCATATATCTTTATCCATGATGAACAGGTATAAATTATTTATTTTTACAGAACTTACTGGGTCATTGAGAAATGTTATCATCACATAGTTTGCCAATAAGAAAGGCTCCTACTCCATTGTGCTTTAAAGCTGCATCCACACTGGAAGCGATTCGCTTGTCTGTCCCACCGACCTTGTGCTGCGAGCGGTTATTTTGTCAGTAGTCACTTTAAGTCGCCAAATGTCATTCATTTTCTATGCTCCCTGGTTGCCACGTCACTGCAAATTGCTTCCAGTGTGGATGCAGCTTAAATCTTAACACTGTCTGCAGCACATGTATTAGAGGAGAATCACAGCTGAACACAGCCAATAGCGGTGGAGAGTCAAGTGATGTCTTCATAGTATTTTTTTAAAGAGATAAATAAAAATAAAGTTACAGGAAAGCTAAATAATAATGACCCCCATCATTTTTTCCATTTCAATATAATGATATACTGAACACACATAACTAATATAGGTTGATGTAACAGAATTTTTTTTACAACCTAAAAATCCCCTTGCCCCAATATTCAGATATAATAAACAGTGTCTAACCCAGGGTTATAATAATAACAAAAAGTAGCTAAGCTTGCTACCTTTGATGTTAGCAAAAAACATTAATTGTAAGCTAAGCAAATCAGTGAGCTGTAGAGGTAAATATTCAGACAAAGGCCTTAGAGTTTAAATAATCTAGATTTTTATTTAGAATTACAATGAAAAACTGAGCATCTGAAAGGAGTTGTGTTAGAGTTGAATAGAGTTGTCATCTGAATATGCTGCTGCGCGCTACTTTTTGTAAAGATTTATAGGGAATTCTAGCTAATAGGTTAGTTGTATCTCTTCAAGTACTGAGAAGTCTCAAAACCAGTAAAGCTGTTAGCCAACAGCTGATGCTTTCCACTTTAGAGGTGTTGTTTGCTAATTTGCTGGCTAATCTTTAGGTAATGTAGCATCAGTATCATAGCTGAGACTCTCAAGTAAAATTCAATGACTAAAACTCAAATTAGACAAGTGTGTAATATTTAAATGTTTCTGTGGTGGAGCCACCCAAATGTTCGCTTAGATTAAAGGATGAACTGATTAGATTTCAGTGGAAAAATGTCATAGGCACTTCAAACTCATAAAACAAGTTTGGCCTTAATTACTGTATCAGTTCTTGAGTTAAGAAAACACATCCATCCATCCATCTAATTCAGGGTCACGGGGGGGCTGGAGCCTATCCCAGCTGCCATAGGGCAAGAGGTGGGGTATACCCTAGACAGGCTGCCAATCTGTCACAGGGCTAACACAGAGAGTGAGACATATGAATATATGCCTATAGTCACTTCAGAATCGCCAATGAACCCAACCCCACAAACTGCATGTTTTTGGACTGTGGAAGGAAGCCAGAGTACCCACACAGACACAGGGAAAACATGCAAACTCCACACAGAAAGGTCCAGCCAGATGGTGGATTCGAACCCAAGACCTTCTTGTTGTGAAGCGACAGTGCTAACCACCGTGCCAGTTACATTTTACATTTTACAAAAATGTCTAATTGGATAAGATGATGAAGCAGTAACATTTGATATTCAAAGGCCTTAAGGTTATCTTCACATCAGACTGTTCTGCAAAAACACTTTTCTGGCCATTTTTTCATATCTTAGGAAGAGAAGGAGAGATTGATGTAAAGTGCAACTTGACTGGTGGGCGGAACTAGCTTCAGTTCAGTGTTTGTTAGTTTGTTTTAAATCATATTTTCTACAGTCAAATATGGAGCCTGGCAGTAATTAATAGACAATGCACAACAGGAGGAACAGGGGCTCTCCTACTTACTTTTTTCCCCAAATTGACACCTTCTAGCTGGGTGTGATCAATAATCAGAATCAGAATCAGAATACTTTATTAATCCCAGAGGGAATTATGTGGTCACAGTTGCTCAAGAACAGTAAGAACAGTAATTAACAGGTTAAGATACCAATATTAAATAATACAGTATATTACAAAATATAACAATAGCTTTAATAATACAAATAACTCTAATATATACTCTAATAATAATGGATAATAATCAATAATAATTTATGGAAATTGATATTTTTTCTGCCGACACAGAGGTCAGGATTCACAGTCATCTGCATAGCAGCTGTTAGGAATTCAGTGTATTGCTCAAGGACACTTGAGCAGTGCAGATGCTTGCTGAAGTGGGGTTTTAGCTTCAGCCCGTTAGAGGGAAGCAAATGAATTGGCCACAGTTTGATAAAATAAGAGTACAGGGGAGAATCAGGCGCCTACAGTGTGAGTTAAATTGTTTCAATTACCATCATCATTTAATAATTCATTTTGCTGAACCACTTATTCTTGTTCAGGGTTACTGTGGCCTGGAGCCAGTCCCAGCATGCATCTGGAAGAAAGAAGAATCCAGCACTGCTCGCCAGTACTTTTTGTAGCTCTAACCACAGTCTACAGTCTACAGCCTAACTCATTTATTTTATTTGATTGGACAGTGGGTAGAAACACAAGCTGTCAAACATAGTTGGATTGCACTTGAAGCCTGCAATCAAACTGTGTTGTGTTTTGTGTTGTTTTCCTTTTTTTCAAAGTAAAATTACAGTTTATTATGACTTTCAGTTTGGGGTATTAGTTCTAATGCTTCTGATCTGCAAAGTTATTGGTGATACCTAGGAATATGTTGACGATTATACAGCAAAGTCTAAAAAACACACAAATTGAAAGATTCTTTTCTTTCAGATTATTTGGAAACGTTGGAAATATTGTAAATTATTCCTCATCACAGAGGAGATGATTTGCTTTGTGTAGAAGTAGTCTACAACAAGTTAGACATTTTTTAACATGCTCTTTTCTTGAAAACAAAAAATAATGTAATCACAGCAAGAGTTTTTGCTTCCACTAACTCTGTGTTAACACGTGAATAAGGTACACTTTATTCCCCTTGCCTGGCACCACCAAAAAATAAAAAAACAGCAAAGAAGAAATGATAATACAGTTTTGAACACATTGTTTAATATGGCATATTACGTACAATATCATCAAAAAGAGGTTTTAAGTCATGGCTACATCACAGCCAAACTGCTTTAAAGTTACGCCGAGAGTATAAAATCACAACAGAATCATGCTGATTTATTTTTACTCCCTGTGTCAATTTTTGTTCAAGAAAATCTTAAAAACCATTGTCACTATCTGCTGGCTCATGGGGTACATGAGGTCATCTAATGACCAAGAGATTGGTGAGTCAGTCTCCTGCTTGTTGAGAGTGACTTTGGGTATCCGTTGACATATAAGAGTCTTAGTGATAGATAATGGGCTCAAAGTACATAGAGTAAGTTCTGTGAAAGTGGCTTCTAGTTTAAAAGTGTTTTGAGTGGTCAATAAGACTAAAAAATCACTAGGAAAAAAAAACAGTCCATTTATTCTCTGTCCTATCAATGATATGATGTGCACTGGCATCCAAATTATGATCAGCTTTTTGGACTATCCCAATTAGACCTGATGACGTCTTATCCTGAGGGGTGTACTACGAAGCAAGATTAACGAGAGCTAAAAAGAGTTTTCAGCATCACAGAGTTGGCTCTCTTTTGACCTGGCTAAATCACCATGGTAACTTATGCTGAACACATAAACTGGTCCAGAGCAGGTTATGTTCAGAATTCCAGTTTAAAGTCATCTTTACGCACCACGTTGTCACTGGTTCTTTTATTTACAGAATGTTTTAAGTGCAGTATGGTTTAACTGCTGTAAAGTTACAGCAGCACAAACTATGTTGCATAGTTACTGGGATTTGTATGTATTCATTTGGTGATTAAAAAAATGTATAAAAGGTTTTATTCTTGGTCCTAATGCTGCTAAGCATGTTTTACACTGCTGGAATTGCAGCTACTAGAACACAGATTAGAAAATTGGTCAGTTACATTTGTAGGCTATTTATCTTCCTAGAATATTAAAACAATAAAATGAATTTCACTTTGATCCGGCAACAAACTAAAGTGATTTCCACGTCTCCTTTATTAGGTTATGGACAGTGTCAGACTGGAACACAGAGAGTAACATTTAATGTTTAAGTGCACGCAGTTTAAAGTTTCTGTCGTGTAAGAAATACACAGCAGCACAAAGAGTACACAGCAGTAAAACACATATATTTGAGTCAAGTAATATTTATTTTACTGGCTGGCATGCTTGTGATTATCATGATTCACATGAATAACAATTTTTGCAGCACTGCTCTCTTGTCTTATTTGGGGCAACTGTGTTGTATTTTACTGTTATATAAACTTATCACAAAAAGTAAGGAAATTTGTATTTGGTTTTTCTTTGTTGTAACAATGCTTCTTGGCAAGAATTCTGATACCATTGGAAAACCTGTTTATTTCCCTATAAATGGGGCCACATTTATAAGGAAAATGCATTTGTGGGTTGAGCAGCAGAGTTGAGTATTTGGGTTGCACCCATGAAAAACTTCTCTGCCAATGTCAAACAGCTTTTTCTGCTATTGACATGTTTTGAGCTTCTTGTACCCCAGGTGCTGACAATCAGGTGCCTGATTGGGGCATGATTAACAGTACCTGTGAGCTTGGCCCTGCTATAGGAGTCAGATGTGGAAAACTCTATGCTGACTGCTGCACCAATAGGATAACAGCTTTTGGTGGAGGCAGTGTGATGGTGTGGGGCGGCATCTCCCTCACTGGAAAAACAAGGCTCGTCATCATTGGAGGCAATCTCAATACAGAGAGATATCCAGATGAGATTCTGCAACCAGCGGCAACCCCATATCTCCACAGTCTGGGACCGAACTCCCAGATGACAAAACTCGCCCCCACAGAGCAGGGTTTATCAGAGACTACCTCCAGAATTTGGGAGTGGAGAGGATGGAATGGCCTGCCTGCAGTCCAGACCTCAACCCCATTAAACACTTGTGGGTGTTCATGTTCATACCA
>VUQS01023468.1:0-12922 GCA_015108495.1 Heterochromis multidens | reverse complement strand
GTAATAAAACAGAAGAAAACACACACACACACACACACACACACACACACACACACACACACACACACACACAATTTAACTTCTTGGAAACTGACAAAAACACTTTACTGAACTGAAATAAGACACATGAGCTAAACTGAAAAAAGGAAGTGCAACAGCCTCCTAACCTCCACTCCCCAAATGACCTCTCATAGCCAATGGCAACCAGTCCTTCCTGTGCTGATAGGTCTTTCATGCGTTTCCACGCCTGAGACGTCACAATGTGGTCCACTCTGCGACCCCAGGGATCAAAGTGCACCAACCGTGGAGGGTTGACCTCACACTCTCTACCCCAGCCATCCACCTCTTTTGCCATGTGTTCTCCAAAACTACGCAAGTCTGAGAAAATCGCCTGTGAACAAATTTACATGCTTAATGTATATCACAGACCTTCTGAAACAGATCTGGGCCTGTTTACCTGATAAAACAGCTCCTCTCCAGCTGTTCTGTTCAAGTCAGCATGAATTTAAGTGCTTTTAGTTTGAAATAATGGTAACATGGACCAAAGTTAAACTTGTTTGTTAGAAAATGACATAATGCTGGGGCAACAAAACTTAAGGAAAAATATGCATCACATACATATAACACTGATACTCTGCATATACTAAATGCTTCTTGTACCATTTATCAATAAGAAAACAATTTGTGAGCACAATATCAAAAGACCACATTATAACATAATAATACACACCTGATATGTACATTGTTATTTAATGGGACTGCTTGCTCTTGCCTCTAAAACTGCTAATATAACACCCTTTTTCAGGTAAAACAGGTAATCCCTGCTCACCTCTTGGGGCAGGTGTCTCTTCAGGTATCCTCTGAGCAAGGCATCCTCTAGAAATGGGTTCTTCAGTACTGGGTTTTCCTGAAAGAAAGATCCTATCCTGGCTCGGGTGAATGGCAGGTAGCTTGCTGCCTCCCACGGCTGTTCTTCATCAGATCTTCTTCTGCCTGGCTCAGCTACACTGACTGATCTGATGTGGATCAATGGTTGAGGAGGAGGAGGAACGACGCACCGCAACCTGCAGGACGTTGCACATCGGCTCAAGAGGGCTGAGCACACTGACATGGCCCAATATCTTCAGTATGACGTGAGACTAGGGAGTCAACACAATGCCATTAGAGCAGGGAAGGGCAGCATTTAGATAAATTAAGTGAAGAGCCACACATTGGAGAAAAGATTTGAAATATGATCACAAGTTACAATGAAAATACAGTTTTATTAGTAAAAAATAAAAATAAAATACACCCAACACTATAAGTACATTTAAATTAGCCTACATCTTTCCAGTTGTCTGGCATTAGTACATATGTAACTGATGAAACCCACTGCACTGGACTCAAGGAGTCATTTGCCTGGACATTATTTAGCATGATGCAGTCTTTTATTGATTTTTGTGGGGTCCTCTTCTTTTCTTTTTAAGACATCAGGAGGATTGAGATGGTCAGGGCAGGGGCGTTTCCATTTTTTTTGTTAAATGGGGTAGCACAGGGCGGGGTGGCTCTTGAAAACTGGTTGGAAATTAAGTGAGTTTTAACAGACCTCCTGTCTCCATAAACATGCATCAGGAAATACAGCAATAACAATGTGGCAGCTGCATTGAAGCACAAGCACAAGAAGCGAGGTAACAGGCTATAAATAAGTCTGGTTAAAACAGTCAATATGTTTCATTTTACTGAGTGGTAGATATAAATAATAGTGTCTCACACATCTTTTGTTTACAGTTTGCAAAGTGTGGGAACAGTAGGAAGTGGACCAAACCACAGTGAGGTAGATGAGGGGGAGTCCAATAGTTTTCTCTGCATGGAAGATTATTTAAGATTATATTTAAAGTGACGCATTGAAGAGGACAAAATAAAAATCCCCTTTAATTCCTGACACCCAGGCCCTCTTTAGCACTACCCCTGGTCGCGGAGGGTGGAGGCAGAACAGGAAAATGCATTCAGCTGAGAGCAACACTGTGATCCAGACTTCAGTATTTTTGGTTTGTGTTTATTACTTATAAAATAGGTGTATTTTACTGATCGTTATTTCAGCATAGGAATAGCGTCTTTGTTTTCCTATTGCTGATACTGAGCTCTGCTTTGCTCTCAATAAAAACGGTTTTCGTGATGCACTGAAATACGCATTATTGTCGTATCTATAGCAACTGGTAATTTGTAAAGACTATAAAGTTAAATAATAACGCGATAATAATATTATACTTATATTATTATAATAATATTACGTCGCTGACTTGCAGACCATGGAGGAGACTGACGACCAAAAAAATGGGTCAAAGTTCATTTGATTGCGTTGTCGCTTTTGTGCAGATATTATCTCCCCAATTATATTTGAGGGTTTCCTTGATATTATTTAAACATATTCTAATATTAAACAGAGGCATACACTTGCTATCCACTTCTTGTAGCCCTTCATCATCATAACGCGTACTCTTCACACTCCAACCCCACAACAACGCAGCAGTTAACAATTAGGTTCAACAAAGCTGTGTGCGCTTTATTCAAAGGCACAAATAACACTGAATTATTTGCAAGTGAGACTTAACAACTTCCCAAATGTCAAAGATAAAGCTACTAACAGTTATCTTACCAAACGTTTTCCCAACTGCTTCACTTTCACTGCGGCCAACTTAACTTTCGCCTTCAAAATAAAAGTCTTTCCTTGTTTAAAGGTTCAAGTAGCACCCCCTGCAGCAGCAGCAGCAGCAGCGACAACATGCAGCCAAACAAGTACCTAACACTTCCAGCAAGGATCTATGGTTTACACAAAGGATAAAAGTGCACCTAATAATGAAAAATTACTGAAAACATCCCCAATATAAGCTCCCTTTTAGTTACATTTTTGTAATTGAAAAGCAGCATGTTTCCGTTCATAGTTAATAAGAAACAAAATGTTATTAATGGAGCTGTGCAGCAGAGTAATGGCTGAACCTGTTGTAGTTCATGAACACAAGCTTCTCTACCCTCTCCCAGATGGCAGAAGATGAAAGAATCTGATACAAAATGTCCCTAATAATTATCTGAGCCTTCAATAAAAACCGATGCTAGAAGCTGGTGGAAAGTGTCCTGTATGGCACAGAATCCCTCTGGCATATATTGCATGTACTATTAACTATGCAGCTTCCATACCACACCAAAAGGGGATCTAGTCTGGTTGCCCTCTATAGTGGAGCTGTACATACTTGTAAGGATGCTCTTGTTCTTTATGACTTGGATGACCCAGGAAAGATTCTTGGAAATGCTGATCCCAAGAAACCTGATAAATATTGAAGAGTGGTTGTCCACCGCTTTAAGTCCATTAAAGCTAACATCAGTTGTTCCTCAGCTTAGAACTCAGAACTCAGGCTACAACTGTGTCTCTCTTATCAATCTAAAAATTTTGCAACATGCACAGGATTAAGAGACGATTTCTACCATCACTCCAATATAGTTAAAGGGGACCTACTATGCACATTTCCAGCACAATAAAGTTATTCTTGAACCACCAGGCCAACTTCCTTCTGATTGGCTTTCCCTCACAAACAGAAGGTTTGAACAGCAGGTGGGTGGAGCTGTGAGCAAAAAAAGTTCCACCCTCCTGCTGTCAAGACCTTCTGTTTTATGTCTCATTGACATAAAACAAAACCAAGAGTAGTAAAAAACTGTCTGGACCCAAGCGTGTAGAGCAGTCTGACATGGGGTATTTGTAAAAATAAAATAAGACAATCCAAAGAACACAATGCTCCAAGTACCACAAACAAAACACAATTTAGCAATATTTTTTACTGTCATGGTGACAGAAATCTTTTTCTGACACTAAAATTTACTTAAGCCCAAATGTAAATTTCCCACAATCAATACTTTATTACATACCACATACTGACCAACATAATGTGGTGTTGAACCAGTTTTATTGTTCTAAGTAAAGGTTTGTCAAAAATACAGAATCCTTTGTTCCAATCAGAACATAAAGACTGAAAGCATGCACCGTTTAATAAAACATTTTCATGACAGGTTAAAAATCTGTTGAAAAAGGAGGACACAGGCACTGAATAATTATTAAACAATTCAGCATTTAACCTTTTTTTTCCTTCCAAAAATAAACACAGAACAGTCAAAGCTTAAATGAAGAAGGAATTTAAGGAATTTAAAGAAATAAACATACTGATATAACCCAGTAAGTAGCCCCTGTTTATGGATGGGGCACATCTCCCAACTGTAAAAGATGAACCTGGTTTTCTGTCCAGGATGGAGAACACTGATGTGTTTTTAGTGTACAAAAATAACTGTTTAACTACAGGCTGCAGTACAGAACAGAGACCAGTTAAGCCAAAGTCTCTAGTGTGCAAATGTCACCTGACAATGGACCAAAATGAAGAATGTAGTTTGTCACAACAACAGTCGACTATATAAAAGAGAGCATACACTGCATTAAACATACAAATTATTTAACAGCTCAACCAGGATAGCATGTTTTAAACATAGATTAACATATGTAAGCAGGTAATAAAATGGGACAAAATAAAACCACAGGCCCAGAGGCTACCAACAATGAAAACCTAAAAAGACAAACCGGTTACAAACTGATTCAACACATGGAGGGATCAATGAAAACATCCCCAAATATTCACAGCCAACGTACAGTTGGTAAGAGTGAGTCCTTGGTGAGTTGCAATATTAGCCAGTCTGTTAATGTTCACATCCTCCAGTTCATTTTTGTCTTCTTTAATCACCCTTCGTAAGGAGGTCTTCTATGTAAGCATCAAGTTCATCATCTGTGTTTATGTCAATATCCTGCAAGTGGGAAAAAAACGCAGGATAATTGTTTACTTTCTGGAGAGATGTGGGTTCATCAATAATGTGCAAATTAATGAGAAGCACAGATTAAGCAGTGTTACCTCTTGTACTTTCTGCAGAAGTGCTACAATGTTTGTTCTGAGTTTCTGTAATTTCTCGTCTGCCTCCTTTAGTTTGAGCTCAGTGTTGTTGTTTTTCTCCTCCACAGCTTTGGCCCTGGCATCAGCTCTGCTCTGGTACGAATTACACAATGACTGGAGACCCGATTCATACTGCTGGAAATACTCTTTCTAAATGGAGGAAAAAAACAAAACAAAACATCATCAATACAAAAATTCTATACAGCTGACAAGAAAACACAGCAGTTAACATCTTCACTTATAATTTCAATGTCCAATGTGCACTATTGCTGGAGACGGTCCATTTCCCACTAGATACAGTCCACTCTCTAATTATTGCATTTATTTCAATGTAAAATTATATATTTTTTTTTAATGTAGGTTCATCTCACACCCAAAGATCAAACTATTATTCATCTGACTCCTATCCAGGCAGCAGGGGAAGCAAACAAAGCAGAGATGGCCAGACCTAAAGCCTAGATTATACTCTGTTGCAGACACGAACACCTAGAGCTGGAAACCCAACAACCGAGTAGTCATTCCAGTTATACTTCTTTGACATCCTGTGACGGCCACAGGGTTGGCCTTGTTTTCTTGTTGCCTGTGTGTGTTTATCTCTTTCAGGTAACTGGTGGGTGGAGCTGACCCAATTTCAGATGCAGCACAGCTGAGCAGGTCAGGCTCAGGTGCACTATAAAGCAGCCCTGCAAGCACCTCCTGAGGCCTCCTCTTTTCTTCATGGATGCTGCTTGGCTGACAAACCATTTGGTTTTTGTTTTTGGCACATTCTCACTCATACACTATATGTGGTCTCCCTCTTCTTGTCACATACTTTGAGCCACTTTGTGACAATCCGCTTGAAGTCCACCGCCTGGGGAGCATGCATAGTTGGTGCACACTAATGTAAATTTTGTCTACGCGGTTACAAAAAACAGGCAGGCATGCAAATGACGGACCCTCGCGCTAACTTTCTGATGATGAAATTTACATCACTTGGACCTGAGCAGACCCTAGCAGACTCACAGAAGCAGAAAATATAATCCCTGCTTTACTCTCCCCAGCCACCTTCTCCAGCTCTTCTGGTGGGACACTGAGGCGTTCCCAAGCCAGCTGAGAGACATAATGCGTACTGGGCATGCTCTGGGGCCTCCTCCCAGTTGAACATCCCTGAAAAACCTCACCTAGAAGGAATCCTGATATGATGCCATCAAAAAAACCAACTTCAGGTGGGGTTTTTTTTTTTGATATGGAGTAGTGCCTCTATTCTGAGACCCTTCATGAATGATGGAGCTCCTCACCCTCTCTCTTAGGGAAAGAAAAGACTGCACAGGAAGCTCATTTCCACCACCTGTGTCCACAATCTCATTCTTTCCATCACTACCCACAGCTCATGGCATAGATGAGGGTGGGAACATAGATCAACCGGTGAATCAACAGCTCTGCTTTCACTCTCAGCTCTCGCTCTTCATCATGATAGACTGATACAACAAGCACATTACTGGAGACACTGCTCCTTACTTCCCTCATTCACCATTGACCATCAAACCATTAAATAATCTATAATCCATCTATTGTTCTCACTTTTACTGTCCTTCAATCATCTTTTATTGTTTTGTAATTATTTGTGTATCTTTTTTCCTGTTTAATTGCTGTCATTTTGTATTTTCACTTTTTCTATGCAGTATTTTTCTATGTCTTAAATTCTCTTTAATTTTATTCAGTTTCATTTCTGCTTCCTATGACCACCTTTCTGTTTGAATTTAGCATTCTGCTTTTGCTTGTCTGTCACAACACTATTTTAAAAGTTGCTCTATAAATAAAATTATTATTATCTCACCAAAGGAAAAGCAACCAGCTCCTCGGCTGTCATGCTATTAACATCGTCCTTTGGAATCCGAAAAGCAGGAGGGAAGAAGTAACGCAGCATTGTTCTGGAAACATGAAGAGCACAGTAAACAACAGCAGGGCTATGAGACTTTAATGAGGAATGATACTGAAACTTTATTCATTGTAACCAGCTCACCTCAACATGGCGACCAGGCTGTCAGTCACCTCTCGACTAGTTCCTGGCTGAGTAGTGTCTGGCTCCATAGGTGCCGGACCCTTCTCGGTCTCCTGTTGGGTGTCAGGTGTCTGAGAGATTGGAGATGGTGGCCGCATCAGCCGGACTTCATCACTACCCTTGAATACCCTTTACAGACACATACATAGATGTATAAGATATTAGTCATCTGGCATGTCAACAAAACATGTTCAGAAAGCAGCGTTCACACAGACTGCATCTTACCATCGATCTTTAGGGGTGGATCGGGGTACGTAGTCAAATTTAACTTTCCAACGAACACTTTGTTTATTCGCCTCCACAGCGATGACTTTGCCCGTATACCACTCCTTATTGACACGTACTTCAACTAGCAGACCCTTATCTGGAGAAAAAAATGTAAAGGTAAAAAAATCGTCCTTTTTCAGTTCTGTATGAGATACAAGTCAGTACAGAGCGGACCATCATCTCACCTTTCTGAGCATTTTTAGTGTCGTTTTCTGGTTCCGGTTGTAGAGATTTATCGGAAGCCTGTAAAAAAAAAACAAAAAAACAAAAACAAAATATGACCACAACAGTAAGAAATAATTAACTGAAAAGGCAGTCAGGTTACATGAAATCTTTAACAACTTCTAATCAAAGAGGTTGAAGTGAACAGCATGCTTGGTTATAAAAAGAGAACTGTTATTATATGTTAGTAAAATGATTGCTTCAGTTTTGATAAGACTGCTAGAAAATCAAATGTTAATCTAACACTACACTACATATGAGTTGAAAAGATAAGTTTTGATTGTTAGAAGCTGCGAGAGCAAATACAGCCCAGCTTGATTCGACAGTAGGAGAGAGACGGACCCAGTAAAGCTACCTTTTCTTTAGCCACGTGTGTAGAAATGGATTTTAGGGCAGAGGAAGGTGTTGTTGGTGCCTGCTGTGTAGAGGCAGACACTCCTTTCTTCTCAAGGTGAGAGTGTGTTTTAACCTGCAAGGTCAATAGCAAAGGGGTTCTGATCGGAGGTTCAGCAATCTGATAGGCCACCCAGGATGGCCCATATTCCCTTAGTGTCTTAAGCAGGAGTCTTAAGAGACTTTAAGTGCTGTTACTTCGTGTTCAGATGTCATAAAGCAAGCGAGCAGTATGAGCAAAGCTTTTCCCTAATTAACAGCTAATTAATTCAAAACTATGACAGACTTCATCTGGAATGAATGCAGATATTATGAAACTGCAAGCATACAAGCACTTCGTAGTCCATCCATTAGCTTATCCACTTCCTGAAATTAATTTCTCATATAGCAAAAGCAGTACTAGGGGAGCAAAAGCAAACATCCTCTGAACTAAGCTGCACGCTGAACACACAAGATTAAGGCAAACGTGAGTGGCTTATGCAGAATTACTACCGCTCACATTTAATACGCCTAGTTATCCATCTTCTTTTGATGTGCAACAGTTTTCCATATCTGTAATATATTTTCAGTAGAATAACAAATCTGCACTACAGTGTTTGTCTTTCTTGTTTACCTCATCCAACTTTCCGCGTTTGGGAGGTGGAGCCTTCTCTACCACTTTACCACGGTTAGTGGCAGCTGCAGCCATCTTGGATTTTTTTGTCTGTGGTTCTTCTTCACTTTCCTCGCTGCCTTCTTCCTCTTCCTCCTCCTCCTCCTCCTCCTCCTCCTCCTCTTCCTCCTCTTCACTCTCCTCCTGCTCTATTATTCTCTTGCGCTGTCCAGCAGCTGCTGGTTTGGCAGGTGAAGCTTTGGTGGATGCCTATGTGAGGAGACCGCTTTTGGTATTTAACACTGCTTTAAGGTTGGATATGTGTATGCACCCATATCAAATAATTACACAATAAAACCTTTTATTCAATCAAACCTGTAACGTACCCGTGAGCTGCGGCTGGGTGGAGGTGTTTTGGTAGTAGCTTTGGGTACAGGTTTTGCTGCGGGTGGAGGAGGTTTTGCGGCAGCTCTGGATCTGGACAGCTCAACCTTTGGTGAAGGAGGTGGTGGGGCAGGTGTTCGGGTCTGGCGTTGAGAAGCTGTACGTCCTGGTGGGGCACTTGGGGCATTTTTGAGGTGAGCTGGGAGTGGTGGGGAGCGTGGGCGTGCTATAGATCTTTCAGAAGACCTTGTTGCCTGAATTGGTAACATGTGAAAGGAGACAAAACTATTATTTCAATGTGATAATGAATACATAAAAAAACAAGCTCACCATCAACAGCAGTGTTTGTAGTTACTATGTATTTAAGTCTGTTGAGACGTTTCTAGAGATGAACCAGATATTTGCCAACAAGTACAGACATTAGTGTTTCTGTAATCTGATTCTTTTACAATGCAATTAAATTGTTTAAGATGGATCATACAAAACTTCTTCTTTTGTCAATTTTTAGTCCTTATTTATATAAAAAAGGAAACATAGCTGTGATGTTGGAAAAAACTATTTAAAGAAACTGTGAAATACAAATATACTGTTTTCAATGGCAGCCCTGTACAATAGAGTTCTGTTTTTGATTTACTACAAGAAGACACTCTTTCATCATAAATAATGATTTTTAAATACCTTTTGTGAATTTCATCCCAGTAGAAGATGAAAAATGTCTTGTTTAATCATTATGAAAATTATGAAAATGTTTAATGAGACTCGCTTCTTTTTTAAACTACTTCGGTAGTTTTCCTGTTACTGCTCATATTAACAGTGGTTTTAGAATCAGAAATACATCTACCAAGATAGAATATTCCAAAACCTAATTTGACACTTGACCCTGAAGAATGAAACCTGTTCAAGTATTAGAAAACTGCAAGAAGTATGGTATAGTGGAGGTTTTTGTTTTTTTTTTTTTGTTTATTTGTTTTACCTGAGAGGAACTCTCTGTCGGTTTCATGCTGACCTCCAATGGTAGCTTTTTTACATCTGCTGCAGATTTGATGGTGCTGGTTTTCTGACAGGAACAAATAGAATATTCTTGTAGTGATATACATAAAAGGGAGAGAGATTATAAAAAAAAACAAACAAAGAAAACCAGACAGTAACAGAAGGACGAGATACCTGCAAGGCCTCCAGCTTCTCCTGCTGCTGTTTGATTTTCTCTGCTAGCTCTTTTTGTTTGTCTTCAGCTGTTAGCTTATCTTTCTTCAAAACACCACATGGGAGATTCTGTTTCTGTTCAGGAGCATCACATCTAAAAAACACAATTCACAAACACTTTATAAGCTATTTATACAGAACATATATAATATATTACCATACTAGTATGTAATTTCTCATTGCACTTTATTCCAAGTTTAAAACAAAAAAAAGGGCTGCTCCCTTGTCACAAGGGATTGCCACAGCAGGTAGCTCCAGATTTCCGGCTTGAGTTGAACAGGCAACCTTTCACTTGCCAAGCAAGTTAGCAGCACAACACACTATAGAGCCGGTAACTCTCTCACCAGTCACACCAATAACAGCTCTATCACTCTCTTTTCTCCAAAAGTGAGTTCACATAGCCCACACAGCCCTGCCTCCTCTCACGCACTGTCAGTGCACAGGGTTTTTCTTATCATTATAAGAACTGGGTGGGGGTGGGGGAGGGTATGCTAAATTTTCCCTGACCACATTTTTGTCTCATTCATGGTTGCACTGCAACTGCAACCTCCTCTGTCAGCGCAAAAGGCACCCGTGGCAAAAGTGAACCCACTGAAGTGAAAGATAAAGTTTTACTCAAGTTAAGAGCTACACTTACTACTGTGAAGAAAATCTTCACAAGAGTCGTATATAACAGCGGCTATTCAAAGGCTCCCATCTGCCGCTGGTATGTTTAACTGCAGCACACTTGATAGGCTGATAATGAATAGTGTTACAAACAAGCTATAACAAAAGCTGTGTGTTTGTAGGCTAATAGTTATCCTTATTTGCAAAGTCTCTTCAATTTTTAGTAAGACCGCAGCCTCCCCCTCGATGGAGGAGGACAAGATGATCTTTCTAAACTCCACTCAGTAGTTTTAAGTCAGCTTTTTTAATTTCAGTTGATCTATTAAGATCACATCGTTACTATGCTGCTGTAAACATTTCTGCTGCTTCTGTATAAAGTAACAATTTAGTTGGACAATTTAATTATAATTTTGTTCTAAATTTTAAATGATACTAAAAACAGTTATTTAGCAATCAAAAACAACCAATAAGCACAACAATCTAAAAACTGACACCTGCTATACTAAGTGAGATAAACAGTTAAGAAAATGAATAAATGTATTGAAGTTATCTGAAAAACTGAGTTGTGTCTGTACCTGTCCTGGGTGCTGTCAGGGTTCATGAGACACACCCAACTGTCTGGGTAGCGTTTGTCCACTGCATCCATCTGGAAAGGCAGCGTCCTCCACTTTAAACATTTATCTTAAAGAGAAAAAAAAAAAAAAGCATAATCAGAGTGAGTTTATTGCAGGAAGCTGAGATACAGCAAGTCCTCTGTCAATGTGTGCATTATTTACCACACTGAATAGTAAGTGGTATCTCCATGGCACGACGTCTCTTGTATCTCAACTCTGATGATGGAGGTGCAGACCAGCTGGCAGACAGATATCCAAACTCATCCCAGAACTTCACTATGCCTTTCTGTGCTGCATGACAAACACAGATGTAGACGTGAGATCAAAGTAAATAAAGCTGCAACTCACTTGTTATAATTAAATCAAGGTGAATCAAATGATTTTTTTTAAAGGAAAGCAATCCTTAATGCATCTGAAATTAAACTTACACTTCACCTCTGACTCAAACATTTATCTATCCCTGTTTCTCTCCCTCTCTTGGTTCCTGCCACCTGTATCAAATAGGACCGTCTTGAAGATCACCTCAAAGCCTAGTACTCTTCAGAAGCTGGCAGATCAATGACAGTGATTACAACTGTATCTGAATTTTCTAACTTCCATACAGGATAATCTACAGATCATGGAACATGCTTAAAACTCCCAGGAGTGTGTTTTAATTGGGAAGTTGAGGTACAGCTAAAAACAGAAATCCAGCAATTCAGGAAAGCTTACCAATGTTGGTGTCCTTCCAGTACTGAGCCAGATGCTCCCCCATGGATTTTAGTAAATGTCGATACTCTTTAGCATCTGCAAAGTCTTGTTTGTTGTGAGTAGGCTCTAGAACTAAGTATGGGACATCCACGACTCCAACCACACCACCACATGCCCTAAGACACACAAACCAAATAATTGTTAAACATTACACTTTAATCATTTCTTGTCACTTTTCACTCTTTTAGTGCGTTTTACTTACATGCCGCCCTCCAGTTGAGGACCAGTCTTTTCATACATCTTAATAAGACGAGAGCAGTTGTACACAAACATCCCATCCAGGTCCCTCTGTTCAATGTTCACTCCAAATATAAAATTCAACTCCTTGGGCTCCTTTAATGCTCTGAAGAACAAGGAACAAATGTAGATTGAAAAGAAAGAGATATAAAAGTAAAGTATCCACCAAACTTTATAGTGTCTTGTTTAGGTGAACTTTTCAAGGCACAAAATAACAACAGCACACGCATGTATGACACGTTTACATAAAATTTACATATACAATGGTGTGAAAAAGTATTTGCCCCCTTCCTAATTTATTAGTTTTTTGCATATTTGTCACATTTACATGTTTCAGATCATCAAACAAATTTTCATATTAGACAAAGATAACCTGAGTAAATACAAAATGCAGTTTTTAAATTATGACTTCATTTATCAAAAGAAAAAAGTTATCCAAACCTACCTGGTCCTGTGTGAAAAAGTAATTGCCCCCTAAACCTAATAACTGGTTGTGCCACCCTTGGCAGCAAGAACTGCAATCAAGTGTTTGTGATAACTGGCAATGAGTCTTTCACATCGCTGTGGAGGAATTTTGGCCCACTCTTCTTTGCAGAATTGTTTTCTTTCAGGTCATGCCAAAGCATCTCAATTGGATTAGAGTCCAGATAAC
>VUQS01023467.1:0-12442 GCA_015108495.1 Heterochromis multidens | reverse complement strand
AATTGTTTCCACTTTATTATAATATCATTAACAAATTACTGTGGAATATTTAGTAGTGAGGGAAATTCATGACTGGACTTGTTGCACAGGTGGCATCCTATCACAGTACCACGCTGGAATTCACTGAGCTCCTGAGAGCGACCCATTCTTTCACAAATGTTTGTAGAAGCAGTCTGCATCACTAGGCACTTGATTTTATACGCCTGTGGCCATGGAGGTGATTGGAACACCTGAATTCAATTATTTGGATGGCTGAGTGAATACTTTTGACAATATAGTATATATGTAACCAATACATGATTTATATTCCACAAATATTTGCAAATGTGTTATGAGGACAAACAAGTCTAAAGCTTAGAAGAATCAACCAATGTACAGTTCTTAACAAATTTCTTAGAACACTACCCAATGTAAGGTTTATGCCACAGCTGCCCTAAATTAACAGTATTGGTAATTACCAAAATCATTTTTAATGTTTCTGTAATGGTTAATCCACCAGTATGTGCAAGCTCTTGATCAACATAATATATTTAAAGTTAAAATATATTTATTGTTGTTATCCATGAATTTTCAAATTCACTGTTTTATAAAAAAGCAGAAAGAAATAGTGGAGCACATTATTATTTTACTTGCATTCCAGAACAGAAAAATTAGTGGTTTAATGTTGACTTCTCAAAATTTGGGTGTAAAAAGGTGAATTCATTTGGGTTTTTGCCTAATAAACAACAATATAATTTTTAGTTTTTGACAGATTTCTAAAATATTTGTGTTTTCTTGTTTTTATGACAGGCGGTCTAATAAATTTGTTAAAAAACTGTATATACACTAGGTAAGAAACACGGATTTTTTAAATTTATTTTTCAGTTCTGGTAATTAGATGACAACCTTAAAGAAGTAATAAACATTACAAAACTAACTAAAGCCATCAAGCCATTTTGATAATGAGTAAAAAAAAACAAGTTAGATGTGGTAGAAATATCTACTAAACTTAGAATGGTAATTAACTAGCCCTGGCCCAGCCTGTGCCATAATACCACATTGTACCTCAAGAGTAGCTAGTCAGTCAACACCAACACCTGACTCTGCTTGTGTACTCATTCTTGTAGCAAGCTACTAAATTCAATTCAGTTTTGTTTACATAGCGCCAAATCACAACAATCGCCTCAAGGCGCTTTATATTGTAAGGTAAAGACCCTAAATTCACATAGCTTGTTCATTACATCACCATGCAGGTTGATTGCTGGTTGATTTTCATGCTGTAACAGTTTCTGAATTGTAGGAACAAACACAGACTGATTAAAGAACATCGGGTTAAGCACCATTTAGGATTCACAGTGGCTGCTATGTTATATTACTGCATTGCTATGGCAATTTGTCTTGCCCTGCCATTAGTGGTTGTTTTTTTGGTTTTTTTTTTGTTTATTTATTTATTTATTTATTTATTTTTTGGTGGGGTGGGGTGTTTGTTTGTTTGTTTGTTTTGGAGATGATGATTGTACATTAAAATTGTGTGGACCTGCAGCTTATATCGACTCCCCCTCTGTATCACCCCTTTATTTATATTTCAAAGCTTTCGGAATCAAAGATGAACTAATATATAGTTTCCTTTGGCAATAGGTAAGTGGCATAATCCATACAAGAATTTTTACACAATAACTGTGAAAAACAGAAAAATATCCCTGGTGGACACAGCCTTAGGCTATTTTAGCTCTGCAGTGAGCGACTCCGAGTGAGAGCAAGGGGAAATGGGGAGCAAAAAGGACTAAGATTGACAAGCAAAGGAAAAAAAACAAGCAAAAACAAATACTTCTGAGGTGTAAAACAATGAACATCTCTGGAACTTTGAAGAATTTGGGCAAAGTGACAGTGTGAGGTAACTTGGGAATGCTGTATGCAGAATGAACCTGTGAGTGGAATAACATGTCACATTTTTGGCACTGCAACAAAGAGAAAGTGTACCTGGCATGCGAGGAAGGAGTCTTCGTCCTGAGACAGGGAACAGTAGAAATCCATTGCTGTAATGGAGGTAGCATGTCTAGCTGTCCCTCCTCGGTGGCTGACAGATGGTTCTGTCCCACAGGCTCTGGTGCCATGCTGCTCGGAGAGGACAGTGAGAGGAGCAGACTGACAGATTAGAACAGAGGGTAGAGTGGACAAGGCCAAAGTGGACAAAAGCCCTGATAAGTAAAACTGACCAAGCTGAAAATAAGCATGAAAGTTTTCTTGAGGATATAAGGGCAAAGCTGATGAATTTCAGTGTGAACTCAACTGTCTAAAACTTCAACCAAGTTAACGCTGCTAATAACTCTTTTGGATAATGCCACAGACATCTCTTTTTGTGAGGTTTGACTAAACAGCTTATTCTCATCTGTGCTGTTATGGATCAGATCCCTGAATGCTTTGTAATGCCAGTATTTCAGTTTTGGCACAGTTCTTTGGCACTGATGGCACTGCCAGACTTCTCCTTTGAGATTGCATTTCCACAATGGCTTTAGATAGCTGTCCATATGAAATGCCCTTGCTGTCCCTCATCCAAATTCTAGCCATGCTAATCCATTGAGTGTTTCCGTCTCTATCATACAGACTGGGATAAAACACAAGTGGTCTTTGACACTTTGAGGGTGATTTATTCAGAGCTGAGGTAAAGGACTCATTGAAGCTTCTTTTGGCTCAACCAAGCTCTCTCCACAAAGCACTCCTCACATATCACGGCAACCTACATTTAGTCAGAATAAATTGCCTCTCCACACACTGCCAAGGGCTTCTCGAAACACTGGCATAATTTAGTGGCAGGCTTAGGCTAATGCAATCCACCGCGGCCCCCCTTGCATGCCGAGACACCCAGAAATGCAACGCATGCGACCTGCTGTATCTTTAACGGCACCTTAGCCCTCTTGTGTCGTACCGAAAGGCCAGAACACCAAAAAAAGAACATGGGCTGCGCAGGCGGCTGGAAACCTCTAGGTTGTTTGTCAGAGGACAGGGTGTAGGAGATACACTGACAGGGATGGTGAGGTGAGGAGTCATCATGTGCCCACACACACACATCTCTGGTTGCAGGGGTAATGAGACAGCCATGCCAGCCTCTCGAACTCCAATTGTCCAATCGCGGTCAGTCATGAGGAGTCCAAATGAGAGCAACCTCCTCCATTCCTCCCACCTGCACTTAAGTCATTCTTTCCAGCATGCTTACTGTGAGTGTTGGAGGTGGTTGCTCTGCTGGCTGAGGTGATATAATTCTTCTGGGTTGGACTGCGAGCCAAGAAATGGTTCTCAAAAGTGAAACTTAAATGTTTGGGAAATTTGCTTATAGGTTGCGTTTATTAGAATGAGATGAAAATGTCAAATGTATCCATACATTAGCAATCTGGATACTGTTAGCATAACTGAGAGAACTGTTGAACATCTAGGCTAGCTTTGTCTAAGCTTAGAGTTTATCCTGATAACGCTAAAGTTTACACATGGTGTCTGGTTTTTATTGCCCAAACATGAAGATAAATGTGCAAAATGTGAGAGCTATTTAGTGACTTCACATAGAGTTTTGGAGTTTTTGGCTACAGCGCTGTGTAAAAGTCTTGAGCCACCCTTCATTTGTTTATATTTTGCTTCCAATTCAATTCAGTTCGCCTCAAGGCGCTTTATATTATAAGGTAAAGACCCTACAATAATACAAGCAGTCATACTTATTGTAATTTTTTCAGTGGTCTTGATCAAAAGATTTCCAGGCTTTCTGAAGGTCTCTTAAAGTTTTTCTTTGGACATTGGCTGCTTTTTCTCTCATTAGCAGTCCATTCCTTTTACCTGACCATTTTCAGAGGAATGTTTTTTGATTATTTGTTTGTTAAGCTGCCTAACACTGACCTATGAATCATTTAACCATAAAAAAGGCACCTATAACTCAAGGGATGAACCAGTGTTGTCTCTACACATAACAAACAACTTAGCAAAGAACCAGTTTTAAATTGTATCTCGTTACTAGCAGCCTGTTGCAAAAACACATAATTTACTCAGATTTCTTTAGTTGAATCTATGAAAAATGGCAAAGATAACACAGTCTGACAGGCATAAAATAGTATTGTCAATACTAGTGTCAATAAGTACGCAGGAGATCAGGAGAGAGGTACAACAGTGAATTGTACAAACTCTGTTTTTTCCTCATATGAACCCATTTCTCATTTTCCTAGAGAAGTATAAAAAAAAATGAGGGTTGGCTCAAGACTTTTGCTCAGCACTGTATATTTGCTCATGTGACAGACAGGAGGAAATGCAGTCAAACTTTGTGTTTAAATTACCCGTAAAACTGCTTATAGTTTCTTTAAGTTTTAAGGGCTTTTTAATATACATACTAAAGTCTAATTGGAGCTGCCCATATAACCACAGACATGTGTGTTCGTTCTTGTATGAGAACCAAAGATACACACCAAACGGTGAACTACTAATCAAAGCACTACTCCAAAGCGCTCTTACTGTTCATAAACTCCACAGGGTACCTTTAAGGTTAGTACCCACAGCAGCTGAGCTAGACAGGTGAAATTGTCAGTTAATGACTGTGCTCATCCTGATGTATCATTTCAACACCATGTGGTTTCTGGGCTTTCAAACAAAAGAATGTTAAAAACAAAATGTAATGGCAGCATTTCTCCTGGAACTGTGTGTACATAGTTTCTTTTTATATTACAGTATCTGTGTTGCACAAGTGTGTGTGTGTATGTAATTCCATGCCACACTCATGCATGTTCATATCTATCAGAATTTTCATTATATAGGTAGCAAATTTCTACTATTCATACATAAATGAACACATGGCCCTCTTCCTCACCCTCAAACAAAGCTAATGCTGAAGCAAATATACCACATAAATACTATCACCACCATACAGACAACATACCAGTACACTGGATCCCTCAATCTTACTTTACCTCCTTGTCACACCTCTGTTCTCCTAGGTAAGGCTCAGAGCCTTGAAGAGCGGCCTGAGAAAAAAGCAAGATGTGTTCGGGAACCCGAGTGGAAATCGGGTCAAAGAGCTTCCCACTCAAAGAGCTTCAGTGTGCCAAGTCAAGCCGGCCCACAGCAAAACAGGAATAGATTGCTTCGTCTCTTTGCCTTTCCCCTGTGTTGCAATCCTCTTCCTGACCCATCCCAACTGGGAAAATTTATTTTTATTTGCAATCCAAACATGAATTTTGAACAGCACTGTTATTATATCTATCACAGTTCACACATCACAAAGATAATCTGAATGTGTATAGTTTTGTGTGATCTGTAAAACTTGTATCTCTGTGCACATCCGATTAAGAATTTCTTAAATGGACACCTAGAATATTTGGCAGCTACAGTTACATTACTATGCTGTTACACTGCTATGAGAAGGTGAAAACTCTGGTTGGAATGCTTCGGTTAGCTGAGTCAATGCTGAAACAGTCTTAATTTTTGGTTGACATTAGCAGAAAACAAGCTAAAATATGTCATCTATACTGTAGTTATTGATGGCTCAGTCATACCAGAGTAAAAACAGGGCAGCAGCTTTCTTCTCACTAGGAAAAATTGATTCTGTTGAATTTTTTTTGCTGTCGGAGACTGATTGCAAGTTCTTGCAGCAACAACTTTTGATCACGAGGTGAGTACAAAGGCAACTTGGTGGGAGACAACATTTTTCTAAATAATCAAGGTCTGACTCAGACTGAGTGCAATATCTCTCATATAGATTGATGACAGTTTGCAAATAATTGCCATCTAATTTATAAACATAGACAGACTGCCAACACATGTCAGTGTGTGACAGTCTGCACCGATAAGGCCTCAGTCACACTAGAGTAAAAATAGGACAGCAACCTCCATACGTCTAGGAAAAAACAGTGGTTGGCGAGTGACTGCTTTGCTGCCCATCCCTGAGCCTGGTTCTGCTGAAGGTTTCTTCCTATTAAAAGGGAGTTTTTCCTCCCCACTGTTGCCAAGTGCTTGCTCATAGGAGGTCTTCTGATTGTTTTTCTTTGTATTATTGTAGGGTCTTTTCCTTACAATATAAAGCACCTTGAGGTGACTGTTGTTGTGATTTGGTGTTATATAAATTAAAGTAAATTAAATTAAACAGATCTCCCGCTGAGGCATAAATCCCCAGTCAGCCTCTGGGCAACCACTTTTGGTCGCAAAGCGACTGCGCAGGTCGCCTGGTGGGAGGCAACCTGTCTCAGACCAATTAGGAGTGACTGCAAAAACACTTAAACAGATTGGCAAAATTTTGCTTCGCCAGTTTGTGCTGACGACAAATATTCATCCTACTAGCTAGAATTTGTTTAGTGATACCTAATGTTATGCTACATAGCCAAGATGGCAACCGCTTAAGGACAGAAGTGTACAACATTCAAAGCCCACTTTTTTCACTGAGTTCACCATAGTGTACTGCATGCAGCTGTACTTGTGAACACACATGCACTGAAAATGGCAGGTGACAGAATGTGTCTTCCTGTGACTTAAATGAAACAAATATAAAAGTTTACAAAGTGAGGCGAGTGACTCCTTCCATTTTTACCATCTTCGCAAAATCTTCCCATTTGCTTCTGAAAAATATGTTCCGCTGATCCATTAAGACTTTTAAAAAAAGATGCCTCCTTCTATAACCTTTGTGTATAACAGATGAATCACTGCAAGTTGTCAAAGACAAACATGCATTAAGTGCTGTCTGAACAAACTCTCTTCATTTAAAAGTGCCCCCAGTCATTATCTTCAAACTCAAAAACAACATGCAGACTGTCCAGTAATTCAAAGAAATAGAATTAAAATACTCATGAGCAGAAAAATGTTCTTCTTTTCCACATGAACGCCCAACTCCTGAAACTCAAGCAGATACTTGGTGATACCTTCTGCAAATATAAAACACAGCACCTGTGCTGACATTCATTTGTACCAAAGTGATTAATGTTGTGATTAATGGAGGATCTGTTCTTATTAGATTCTGCTCCCAGACCAAAAGAAACTTGTCCGAAGGACTTCATTAATCTTTCAAATGTTAAGAAAAACACATGCTGTTCACGGTCAAATAATTGTGCCGAACAGAAATGAAAAGATGCTTTTTATTTACGTGCTAATGACTAAACAGCACATCTGAGACCAAGAATACATGTGGTATTTTTTGACAGTAAGTGCAGTATGATTGATCATGTTGCAAGTTTAGAATACATTTTGACATTATTTGAATACATTTGACATACATTTTGTCTTGGTCCCAGTAATGAAGTACTCCTATTTTATATTGTGCTTTCCCAGTATACATAAAGTCAGAATTATTTTTATAGTTATACAATAATCCAACCACTAAAGAAACATTCCAGTAAAAGCTTAAACTGTGCATTGTCACTTTTTAGATTTCTGTTCCTACATCCTAGTATTTAAAAGCTGTATTAAAAGAAAGCTCCTCTACTTTCATGTATTCTTTCTTGAGAAATCCTGGCTTCTATTTTAACCACAATGCCATGACTTCCAACAGTTTAGTCAAGAGATTTGCACTCAACTAAATGTCAGCATCTAAACCCGTCTGGCTCTTGATATGCATTTAAACAGCCTTTTAATTAGTTAGCTCAAATAACCTATCAGAAACACATTTTTCACTGACCTGCAGATGCCACGAAAACTGAAAGCAGCGTTTACCTCTCGGCCCTATTTGTCCACAAAAACAGGGCTATTTTGTAAAGGCAAAATTGGTAATTGGATCAATAAGCAAGCAAAAGGAAGTAATAGAGGTACTTGTTTGATGAGCTTCAGCTGAAATGCATGTTAAAAAAAAACTATTCATATACAGGAACTGCAGAACTTGAAAGGTAACTGCAACAGATATTTTTTTTTATCTTGGAACTCAACGTTCATATAAGTATTTGTTATGGAACATTTGGTTATAAAATACAGTTCTCATTAAGTGGTTTCAGTCTGCTCAGTTGCCATGGAACTAAACATGCAAACCTTCCAACTTTAAGGTTTAAATCTATATAGGCTTACAGGTGATCTACTGTTCACTGAAGCCTCATCTGAAATGGTCTCAGTGGAAGGGTGGCTGTCATTCTTGGAGAAGAGAAACAGGAACAAAAGGCTGAGGTATGCCAAATTATACAAGAACTGGATTGAAAATCAGTGGTAACGTGTCTTAAGGAGTGATTAATCCAAATTAGAAATTTTTGGTTCAAATTGTCGTAAATATGTACAGAGGTCAGCAGAGAGGTACAACAGTGAGTGTCTACAGCTATCTGTAAAACATGGTGGAGGCTCTGTCATGGTTTGGGGTGCATTTCAGCCAGTGTTGTTGGAGATTTTGTTAAAATTGATGGAATTGTGAACAGAAGCAGTTTTGATCCACCTCGCAATCGCATCTGGAAAGCTGATTGGCAACAACTTCAATTTTAAAAAGGATACCCAGATAGAAAAACACAATGGAACACTATCAGTCATGGATTGGCTGGTATTTCCATATGGTATTTCCATGTGTGTTTGCGTGTGTTTCAATAAATCACTGCAACCATTTTCCCAGGAAAATATAAAGAAATGAGTGGTGGCTCAAGACTTTTGCTCAGTACTGTAAGCTGAATAACAGTGCATAAGGGGAATCCAGCTGCAGCAGTGTAAATCTCTACTACAAGCTCATAAGGTAAGATTGTGCTTAATCCGCCACATGATTATGTCTTCACAGTGATTTACACTGTCATACAAATCTCCATGCCTAGTCTGCACAAAATTTGTCGTTTCTTTTTCCCCAGCCAACCACACCAGCCTGCCTCTGCTCTTGGCTCTATACTGCGAGTCCTGCAGCAGCTGGTGGTGGTCCTGCTTTATCAGCAAATCTATTAGAGCAGAAATTGGAGCTTGACATTAGTTTATTAAGGAAACACAATAGGCCACTCAACTTACAAGAAAAAGGACTACTCTCTGAAGAGGCGATGTGCTGAAGGAGATCATGAGTCATCTGTAGTATAAGACTAGCATTACATGGCATGTTTTTTTTTGCAGAGAATGCATGAGACAATTGTAGGATTATCCTGATTATAAACACACTGGACACATGCGACGATGTAAATAGCAAAGTCAGCATAAAGACACATAAGCTCTCCCACTTTAGAGTCTAAATCTGTAGCTTGAGAACTGTATTTGGCTCAGAGGACCTGCAGGCTGTTCATCCACTACAGCGGAGAATGACTGTCAAACCTTGAAGAGTTGCCATTAAAGTGATCTCTTGAAGACTAATGCTGCTGCTGCTATGTCTGCCTGTCCATCTGCCCGGTATATTGAGCATCGCAGCAATCCTGTATCAGTATTATTACTATCACCAATGCAGTGTACATAGTCAATATACATTATAAAGAAAAAACATGTGTTTGTGCAGCTATAGTATACTTTTTGTGCATCCTAAGTAAAGATACATCATACTGAAAAGTTACTATCGATCTTTTGTCAGTCTAAAAGTCATGGAAATAACAAACAATATGACAACCTTTTGCTATTTTTATACCTTTCCAATAATGTATATTTACTTGTATTTCTAAACAAATATTCTGCCTAGTACTGCACGCCAGCCAACTGCTGCCACTTTCCATGCCAGTGTCAGTAGGGACATCGTTCTGCCTCTGCCACAGCAGGATGAGTTTCAGGTTCCTTTGAAATTCAAAACCTAAAAAAAAAAAAAAAATGGCCCTGTCCAACCCTTTGACTACAGGAATCGCAGTAGAGAAACCAATTAAACACTCCTCTATGAGATGGAGCCCAGCAGGTTGATGTAACATTTGGGTTCCCAGCAGGTCTGTAGCATTAGCGCATACAATAGGCTGCTAGAGAACTCCGGTGAATCAGATTAGCTCATTTAAAAGTCCACTTAAAACGCGACAGTTTTCCTTAACCAGCCAAAACCCCGATGTTAGGAAATGAAATGCTACAAACAAATTTGTTTTAATTTGCATTCCTCTTTTGCCGTCGTCTTTTTTTCGTCATTTCCATTTTCCCACGCTGTCAAATTCACCTCGATCAAAGTATCAGTGTCACTTATACCTTGTCTGCAATCAGCCCCCAGAATAGTCCCTGTTCTTTAAATTTATTGGGATCTGTTGCTCTGCCTTTCAGGTCATCCAAGCATCCATGATCACCCATCTCTGTCCTGGGTGCCACATTTAAAATCTCTATCAGCCATCTGCTTACTCTCCACCACCACTGACCAGACTCTAGGAGGTCCAGTCACTATCTTCTACCTTCATCTAGGATTCTGCTCTGTGATGTCCCTTCTCATCATAGTCTGACTGCCAAAAAAAGACTTCAATTTTGCATGTTCACCTTTTTGCAATGATTTTTGTTCTTTCCCTTGACGTGATCTCTATTTATTGAACTGTGCCTGGTTCATTTTTCAGCTCAGATTTAGTCAGTGTATTATACGCATCTCACAGACACTTCTATATATATCTGTTTAACCTGCAAACATTTCTTTTATCTTTTCCAAGTAAACACAAAATACCATAGTAACATGGTGTCCTAGCTTTGCTCCCACTGTATTTTACTCCCAGAGCGCCACAGCAACACTAAATCAACATGAAATTGCTGACTTTAAAAATAACCCAGTGCAAAGTTAAATCAATTAAAACGAGTATACTCATTAAAGTTGTAATAGCTGTTCTTCTAAAGATAATAGTGTTCTAAAAATGGTTTGCATGAAAAAGCAAATCAACTCAGATTTCCATTAAAATCACAGATAATAAAGCTCCAGAAAAGAAAAGAGGAGCAGTCAGCTGTCACATGCTGTTCCACTAAATGCATCTCACTGAATGAAGCTAAAGTTGTTGTTTTTATATAGTTGTTAATGCTCCGGAGAATTCTAAACTCACCATTTTACTTTTCACATTAAGGAATTCCTATAGTGCAAACTATTGCACTCGCAGAGGATTTGCCCCATCTCCCAGACATCACAGGTGCCTATCGTTTTCCCATCTGCATTTTAAACAGCCTCGAGAGAGGAGTGCCACTTTGACATATGCTTTCTGTGATTGGAAATTACATGTGCATTGTCACAAGTGTTTAATGTGAGAAGCCCAAGCTAATGTAAGCAAGTGTGACTGAGTGAGTGTTGGAATATTAGCCAGTCCACCTCTTTGGTAGACTTAATTAACCTGTGGATGGATTCCCACATAATTTTGTACAGACATCTGTAGTACCTAGAGGATGAACCTAATGGCACTGAAGATCTCCTGACTTTTCCTCTAATGCCACTGAGGGGGATTGCGGGTTTTAGTAATATGCCTTGAGAATTTTGCAGGATAGCGGAATACAAATAAGCCATATGTACAGGTAACATTAATTACCCCATGGCTAGACACTACCTGGACTTTCATAATAGTAACCCATCTACACTACAAGACTTTGGAATTGATCACATCCCTCTATCAATACAAAGTGGTGACAGACCAAGGAGTCTTAACCAAAAGGGAACTTTTTGGATTTCGAAATAACAGACCACCAAATATCCTGAGGACTTAGATTTTACTTCCTTCTAATAACCTTATTTGCCTTTGAAGATGCATTTATGTCATCTATGTTTGATGCTGCTATGTGTTCTCCTCTTTCTTGTGTTCTTTTTCTTGTCTGACTTGAATTAGATGAAAGATTCATTGTGCTCATGGACTCCTCCTAATGGTTTTATTCCCTGATGAAGGAGGGGTTTTTTTGTTTTTTTTTTTGTTTTTTTTAGGTTAAACATAACCTTGCCGTAAAAATAAAGGCATTTTAATTTTATTTTGAAAAGGGAGTGTCTTGGACTTTTAAAAAAAAATATTTATGCCTTGAGAATTATTCGGTAGATTGTCACGAAGTATGGTACATAGTTATTTTCAGTGTTGTATCAAGAGGATGAAATCCAATTTAACATATGAATCAAATTTTTCTTCTGACTTTTCATTTAATACCAACAACAGGTCAAAACATTCCATCCATCCATCCATTTTCTTCCGCTTATCCGGGGCCGGGTCGCGGGGGCAGCAGCCCAAGCAGAGAAGCCCAGACCTCCCTCACCCCAGCCACCTCCTCTAGCTTATCCGGGGGAACACCGAGGCGTTCCCAGGCCAGCCGAGAGATATAATCTCTCCAGCGTGTCCTGGGCCTGCCCCGGGGCCTCCTCCCGGTGGGACATGCCCGGAACACCTCCCCCAGAAGGCGTCCAGGAGGCATCCTCGTCAGATGCCCGAACCACCTCAACTGGCTCCTTTCGATGTGGAGGAGTAGCGGCTCTACTCTGAGCCCCTCCCGGATGGCTGAGCTCCTCACCCTATCTCTAAGGGAGAGGCCAGCCACCCGTCGGAGAAAGCTCATTTCCACCGCTTGTATCCACGATCTCGTTCTTTCGGTCACTACCCAGAGCTCGTGACCATAGGTGAGGGTAGGGACGTAGATCGACCGGTAAATCGAGAGCTTCGCTTTTATGCTC
>VUQS01023462.1:4692-16808 GCA_015108495.1 Heterochromis multidens | reverse complement strand
CGTCTTTGGAATACAAAACAGGAAATTAAAAAAAAAAAAAAAGGAAAACTATAAAAGCTCATCTTGGAGTTTCAGCAAATCCACAACAATACTGTCAGAGAGCGCCTGGAGGGGGTGCAGCCGAATTTCCCTAAATTCTTCCAAAAGTAAAATAATGTTGTCATTTAGTCTCCGAGTGCTGAGAGCCCCTGCAGCATTCCCGTGACTGCACACACACACACACACACTCAGAGGTGAAGCCTCGTATTTATCTGCTAAACAAAGTTTCCCCCACGCTTGAACACGTTAACCACGGACGCCCCGGAGGCTTTTCACGGTGTGCTGTGAATACCGGTGCACGTTAACACACAGGAAGGCAAAGCAAATGATGACATGTACGCCGGGTTTACGACCAGAAAAATGGGTCTTTACCCCAAAGAAACGGAGCTGAACACAAAGTCTTACTTGGCATGACTCATCACATGTATTCTGTGCTTGTTATGTGTTTTTCTAATGTATTTTGTGCATTTGGCCTAACGATGTAAATTAGCATTTTTGCAGTAAGTTTGGATCTTATATTGTTTTACCTTTGTCCATTAATATGCACAGTCCATATAAAAGAATACAAAGAAAAAAAAGCTTGATAATTCAGTGCTTTAGTTTTGGTGAAGGTGGAATTAAAAAAATAGCAAAAAGCAGTAAAGGTAGGATAAAGTATAAATACCGTAACGGATACGGTAATGCATCGTATCGTATACTCCTGTCAAAGTACTGAGAGTAAGGGGAACATCAAAATAATGTTCAGCCGGTGGTGAAATGGTGGACACTGCAGAGGAAAACTGCCACAGTATTAATGCTGAATAATCAATTACACATATACGCAAATAGACTGTAAATAACTCATGTCAAGTCCAAACGTGCAATATTCTTATTCTTATGTCCAAACTTACTGGGTATGTCTGTATATATGTGTAGTAGATATATACATACATACATATATCCATATATGTGGGTATGTACGTGTAGATATAGATACACTTCTTAAACTACAGTACATATTTTTTAATAGGTCACTATATTGTGTTTATATATTGTATTTTGTATTTATATTTATGTCGGTATATTTATCTGTTATTAAAGTTTTTATGCACCATGTGAAGGAGTATCGCCTTAATGTCGTTATACTTGAATGACGACAATAAAAAGTCTTGAATCTTGAAAAAATCCACATACATAAAAACATAACTCCTGCTTTTTAAAACTCTCTTTCCTTCAGTCACATAGATATCATAGATATCGTGATATTCTTATTTATATTTTTTGTGTAATATATTGGGGTATTTATATATTAGTTATTTGTATTATTAGAGCCATTTGTAGTATTTTTTAATATATTGTATTATTTAATATTGGTATTTAAACTTGTTAATTACTGTTCTTACTGTCCTGGAGCAACTGTGACCACATAATTTCCTCTGGGATTAATAAAGTATTCTGATTCTCCTTGTTTTGGATTGTGACATTATTGTTATCGCAGAAAATGTGTTGTGATTTAATTTTTAATCATATAAATGAGGACAAAGCAGCATCTATTCCCATCTGAGAAACTAAACTAAATATTTAGTTTAGTTTAACTTTTAAAATTATGAATAAATGATCAAAGCTTTCATATAAATCTGACAATCAGCCAAAATCTTTGTAGAAACAAGTCTCGAAACTCAGCAGCCATCTTAAAACGCTTTCACTATCTGGGTAGTTATTTTGAAGCATTATGTAAATTAACTTTATTTTTGAATAGTCACTGGGACATAAAAGTCGCATGTACAGAATCTCCAATCAAATCTGATGAAACACCCTTAAAGATTTTAGTGACTTTACCCCAAAATAAGGTTTTAAACAGCTTTTTCCCCGCTGGAAGTTTTACTTCTGCCACCATCTTCGCTGTCAATGAATTCTCCCTCAGATCTGAGTTCTTTGACATCCGTGTCTCAGTATCGTGATATCGTTATAGGAAACAATAACAATATCACAGTACTATCATCATACCGTCAGTTTGACAGTAACCCCCCCCCCAAAAAAAAAAGTTTAATTTTTAATCTTTTAAGATGCTGGACCTGCATTTCTTTTTTAAAATTTTATCCCAATTAATGACAAAATTATCAAAAATCTGCTAATTATTTAAGAAATGAGTTTGTTCAGATTCATCCTCTCATGTCTTTCCCTCACAGACCTGCATCCCTTCATACATATTTACAGTAAATATAGCATCTCTGAGTGAACTCTGACCTCTGCCTGAAGGGTGGGCTCATTTCTGAAGCACTGAGATGGAAAACAGCCCTCTGAGCTCCAGGATTTTACCGTTTTCTTTTTTAATCTCACTACAAAGATAGGCACCGCAGGGCGGCTGCTGAACCTTTACACAGGGGGCCTGATTCATAATTAACATATTTTACACAGGAATGTGTTTTTTAATGGCTCTGTTTCTGTTTCTAATAACTATACTGTTTCCTTTCTTTATCACAGATACTCTAAATGTTCCAATACAGATAAATATGGCTTTCATCATTTAATACAAAAATGAACATCATCAAAAGAAATCGTCATAGTCGGGCTGTTTTTCTGTGTAATATTTTAAATATATTGTGCAGAAACACTCAAAATCGAGGTTTCTGCAGCGGTAAATCTGGCAGCTCTTGGTCTGTTTGATATGTATCACTGCAAAACATTTTAGTAGAAAATTACAATCAAATCGAAAACTATAATATTAAAAACCAAAAGTGTACTTTTACACTACTTTCCATTATCTTTGCCACACCAATGGACCAGGTCCTGTAAAGTCCAGTAGTCATGAAAATGTAATCTCTTTGTTCAGGTTGATGGATGAGAATTTTCACGTTTATTCAACGTTTAGGACTCAAACCGTGGGATCAGGTCTCCCCGAGCCCCTCCAGCCTGTGAATGTGGACTTTCATGTATACGGACACCAACCAGTAACCTTTAAGACCTGAAACACAAATAACTGCATCCAGAAACACAAAAAACCTGGAAAATTCGTGTCCAGAAACACCAATCGATAGGTTAGAGGTCGTGACTATTTCACAAATTTCCGTGGGACTGTGTGGTAAGACAGGCGGACATCTCCAGCTCGGGTGGTGTATGGAGGATGGCATCTTTTCTCAGAAAAGAAACCTAAATGTGAAAACCAGGATGGATCCCTCAACATGGGAACGATGGAAAATCTGTGTCCTGGAACATGGTAGTTTGTGAGGCTGTGCTGAAATACCACCACAGCACATAGGAATGTATAGCTCCGTCACTTGAAGGTTAAATTTCAGTAAATCTGCGGTGGAAAATCTCTCTGTCTTTGAAACGTCCACATGCAGACCACAAACATTATTCCTCTGCATCCTCTTCCTCATTTCCTGCACAAGCACACACACATGCACAGACACGCAGTGGATAACTAGGCCGAGCGAATCTTTTTTATGCCCCCCTTCCTCCGGGGACTCACTCAGTGGTGCTACAGTACAACCAGTGATGGACAGACAGTGAGGAAGAGGAGGGAGAGAGACAGAGAGGAAGGGTATGGAGCGCCATCTGGCATCATCATCTCGTGTGTGGATGTGAGGGAGGATGAGGAGGGAGAAAGGTCCTCTGAAAAGCCTCGGGGCTTCACTCAAACACGAATACTGTAGAGCTGTGTGCATTAAAAACATGGACGAGTGTGTGTGTGTGGCTGGAAGTGTTCATTCATGCGTGCAAGTGGGCATGTGTGTTTGTACGGGGGTAAAAGCAGGCACGCATGCATGTGCGCATTTTAAACGTCTATAGGGCAGATTCACTAACAGGCTTGCACCCGTGGAAAACCGACTTTTGGATTTATTAAAGAGCTGCACCGACGTTAGCAGCTGAAAGCCACGGACACGGTTATTCTGTGCATGTTAAAGCTCCTCTTTAACAGTGCAATATTACTGAGGACAGATGGTGATGGCCAGAAAGTCAAAATCAAGGCTGCAAAACAACAATTAAACAGCCTTTATCCTATATTAGGCTAAACCCACCCTGATCCCTGCTACAAACTTAAAACATGACTTTAAATTCATGTAAAATATAAAAATATGTGGATGTTGTCACACAGAGGCCCACACCTCCTGAACACACACAGTTAATCATTTCCAGTGTTTTCTGATAGTAAATTTGATCAAAACCTCTGGAACAATATTATCAGGCAGTGTAGGAACTCCTGCTCTGCTGCTAGCAGGAAATCAGACGTGACTCAGCTATTTACGAACCACATGAATGCACTGCAACACCAACATTAAGTCCTCATTACACCTCGCCAGCTCCTCCCTTCATGCCTCGAACACCCACTTTAGACGGACTTCAGCCCCATAATTTAAACAAACAGCAACACCCAGGGCTCCTGCACAAGTTTAAAAACCTAAATCAATCTTTTTTAAGACAATAACATAAAAACAGGATCTGACGTTATCTGATGCTTTTCTTTGGTTTTTCGACTGCTGGTTGAAAAGCTTCACAGCGACTGGGCCTAAAATGACCTTTGACATCTGAAAGGTTTTATATTTTTAATGTTTTACAGGAGCCTACTTTGATTTTTGGAGGTGATGTTGGTGCTTCATTGCTTTCATTTCCTTTATCTGTAATAAAAGTAAAGTTACATGGAAAAATAACTACATCCTAAAATAAATTAATAATAATAAAGGGATAATGTTTAAGCAGGTTACAGAAAAAAAAATCTCAAAATTAATGTTATTGGCTTTCTCAAACACGCACTCTACAAATTTACTACCTACAGCGAGTTTACGGGAAACTTGAGTCATTTTAGGTCCAGCGGGATCTTTGTCCCCACTGTCTGTTAACTGGAGGTAAAAACACGACCATCCGTCATATTTCAGCTAAAGTGCTGCATAAAGAGAGCATTCAGTAAGGAAGAAAAACAGCAGCTGCTTAAAAAGGGCTGAAAAATAAACAAAAGGACGGAGACATGGCATTACCTGATACCTGGCCCCCCTGTGGGCAGGTATGGTCGCATGCGGAGGCTGAAGAGGCCGATGAAGCTGCCAAATTCAAGCCTACCCCTCCACCTCATGATTGTAAATGCATTTGACCCCAACCATGGTCTCAGGCCCCTCACTCGTCTTTAGTGAACCCCCACCGCCTCCATCATAAATATTCATGAACCAAAAAAGCACTCTGACACACATTCATCCACAAAATTTTTTAAAGGCACTTAAACAACATGTTTATCTACTTATAACATGCTGATTTCTTCATTAAAACCAGCTAACCTTTGACCTTCAATGGCCTGGTGCTGCTTCTGCAGTAAAAAGTCACGACTATTCAAAGGGTCAGCTTCTTTTGACCACAGTGGTTAAAAAGCAGCTTTACTCCACATTATTTCAGTCAATGTCATTTGATCAATTAGAAATGTATTGGTTCATCCTCCTGTCAGTATATAAAGTGTGCTTTATCCCACTGTCTCCATTTAAAGCCACTGAGAAAAGACAGAAATCCTGTTTTTTTAAAAATATTTTATTCTATTTATTTATTCTAAAAATATCATCAAAAGCACATTAAAGTCATCAATTTCCTGTCAAATCACTAATCCAAATGTTGTTTTATCACATTTTCTAAGAGCTTCACGTTTGTGTGCAAAAATCCTTTTTTGGAATACGTCAAAGTTTTGTGTGAAACTCATTAAAGAGAAGCCCAGTAATAAACGTCCCTGTGAACGCCCCGCATTCAACATGTTACAGCAATACAAGTATGCAGGTATAATCAGGAAAACACGTGTTAAAGTATTAAAAGATAGACGATGACATATTACATTTTTCCCACTCATGTAAAAACAGGATTTCAAACTGCATCCAATGATGACTTTCATTATGATTCATCTGATCAATGTATTTTTTTACGGTTCATTAAAATGTTTAAAACGGTGAAAAACGCTGTCATAAGCACGCTGAAGATGCCAGTTTTCTGTCAAATTACTAATCCCCTCATTTTTACATGATATTTTCAAGGAACTTCACAAGTTTCTGTGTGAAAATCATATTTTTTACAATAACTGGAGCTGTCAGAAAAACGAGTAAAAACTGCAGTACTTCCCTCTGAGATGTGCCTGAGTACCTCAACCTACAGCACTTCAGTCATGAAACAGTGGGGAAAACATCATGTAAATGTATCAGACAGCAGCCAAAATTAAAAGATGACGACTTTATGATCATATAAAACTGTGAAACCTGAAAATCCTCACATTTATCTGCTGAAAACATGACCAGGAACCCAGCACGCAGCCAGCAACGTCCCCGTGACTTCTCAGGAGTCACTGTAAACGCCCTGCATTCAAAGCTTAACTGAAGTAAAAGTACACGAGTACAACAAGGAAAACATACTTAAAATGATCAAAAGAAAAATGTCCCTGTGACTCAAATGACTGATTTTTCTTTATGCATTCATTTTAAAACAGGATTTTCTTGTTTTGCACCCACACAGCACATTTTGAACTTTAATGTCTTTTTATTGTGGATTAATGTGCAGATTAGTTCCTCTGTTAACTGATTAATTGGTATGTAAATAACGTGAAAACCGTCAGAAATCCTGCCACATGTGCACTACATTATCATCCAAATATCTGCCAATTTTTTGACAAGTCATGAAAAGTTTCAGCTTCATATCTACAAACTGCTGGGGAGTTCAATTATTTAAGAAAACACCATGTTTTCTAAGTTCTTCACATGCTTTCAATGTGGAAATCTTAATTTTCATAGTGAACTGAAGCTGTCAGAGAAGGGCAGTGAATTTAAAAGTGCAAAGAACAAAAGTAAAGCTGCAAAAGAAAAAGTCCTTCGAACTCGGAGGGTGTGTAGTAGTTTATACGGCTGCTACCTCGGCCACGTCTCTCTGTTAATCTTACTGTGACTTCCTGGTAAAATAAAAATAAAAATCTAAAAATAAACACACCAACACTGCCTGTACCACTGAAACCAACTTCTCAGTGTTTAAATTCCCAGAAAACTGTAGAAAAAAAACTTATATATTTACATTTATTTGCTTGATTATTCAGTAAAAGGCAGCTAGTTTTTGGTCAGTAATTTCAGAGTTTACAGAAAGACTTTCTGTCACCCTCACACCAATAATTTAAACCTGTTAAAGTCAAATATTTGCTGTGTATAAAGGGACCGAAAATGTTGGGAAGCTGTTCAACGACAGTAAAACTTCCTTACAAAGCGACTAAACCTGCCCAGAGAAACCGGTTTTAAAAAAATAATAATAAAAAGAAAAATCAAATCAAACTGAGCTGATATGAAATTTAAAAAAATGTAGGATTCGAGTAGTTCCTATTATAACTAAATATAAAACAAAAAAGTCACAGGTCAGAGAAAACCAAATGATACGAAGCTACAAACCAACAAACTGCAGGCAACAACTTCAACAACTTCTTCATGTACAGTGATAATCATCACTACCACATATACAAGTTTAGCCTTACAAATTCAGACCTTTCAAAATGATATGCAACTCATTTTCCATTATTATGCATTTAAAAAGAGGTTCAACTACAAGTGAAAATCAAATATCTGCTCTATAATCAATCAGCACTTACACACGTTAGACTACAGTTTGTTCAACTGAAGCTGCTCAGAAACACCAGATCAAAGTCAAATTAAGGGGGTAGAGTTTGTTTTGTTCCTATTATAACCTGATATACAGCGCAGCTAAAAACAAAAAACCACAAAATAAATCTTTACGTAGGTGGAAAAGGTCGACAGAACAGCAGGAAAAAAATAATACTTACATATTTACATTTAGTTCTACAAATTGTGACTGAAGTCATTAAAAGCTGAATAGGATTTCTTTCAATTATGTGTCAAGAGTTTTTGTAGTTTCTGTTGCACATAAATGTCACAAAGACATTAAACTATGTAAATCAGTATAAAATTAGTATAACAATATGTAGGTAATCTATAAATTAATGACTTTGACTGGTCCCTGACACATTTTAAGTACGTTTTACACTCCGATGTGACAAGCTGACAAGTTTTTTACTATTTCACACATTTAACTATTAAAAAATGCCAGAAAGGTTGTTAAAGTTTTTCCTTTTTTTCACAAACTGTTCCTGAAATGAGGGCTGCACTCGTGGAGAGCCATAAAATCTCAGGGCGAGGAGCTGGATGGATACGCCGGGCCTCGCCGGGCCTCCTCTGTGACGGCAGACAGAGGAGGCGAGGACAGACAGGAGTAGGAGTAGGAAAATTTTAAAGGTTTAACTTTGCTGTGAGGTGATGAGAAAGTGACATAAATCAGCCTCACAGGTGGGCGACACCTGAGTGAGACTTGAAAGGCTGACATCTGTTTTCTCGTTTATCTTCTAAGTGTTTTTAGTGTTTGTGGAGGGGAGGGTGAGAAAATGAGCCAAATGCTAGAAGAAGAAAAAACAAACAGAAAGAGGAGCATCCTGTTTGTCCCTCCTCTCTCTCTGTTTTCAGACTTTCTGGTGGATTTGTGTGACCAAACGGAGCCGCCGGCCTCTTCCTGCGGCCCTGAAGTCATGAGGGAACAGCGAGGGGAGGTGGATGTTTAGCTGCAGCGAGGGTTAATCGCCCTCTGTCGGATGAGACGTGGTGGCCTCTATCTTTCATCTGACCCGAGGCAGCTAAACATAACCACTCTAATCACCCAGAGAGGTTTTCTTCTTCTTCTCTCCCTGTTCTTTCATTACACAGCGTCAATCATGAACTGCTTCTCTGACTTTTCATCTGAATCATCTGAGACTGAAATGCTAAATAAACATTGGATCAGCATTAAACTGCTGACACTGACGCTGGAGTAACATTGATTTATAGCCGTCCTCATTATAATTGGTTGAGCATCTGTTTCTGTGACACACAGACCTCCTCTGTGAATACATCAGGCCAGCATACACTTGTTTTCCAGTGTTTTAAAAACTGAATATTCATACAGCACCTGCAGATTATTTACACAGTCATATGTGGCATTATTAAACACTTCTAAAACTTAACCAGCTAACATAACTGATGACTTTAAAGTTAGACAAATAATTACATCACTGCCCATGAGGAAGTAACACTGACCTTTGTCATCTCTATCTAGCTTAGCAGTTAGACAAGATCAGTTAAGTTAGTCAGGATTAGTTAAATATCAGCAGTTAAAAGATCAGCTAAGTTTGCTGCATTCAGTTAAGTTTGCTAGTATTTAAATTATCTAGGATCTATTAAGTTAACCAAGAGCACTTCGCTAAAATCAGTTGCAATAGCCAGGATAGATTAAGTTAGCTAGGATTAGTAAACCAGGATAGATTAAGTTAACTAGGATTAGTAAGACAGGATAGATTAAGTTAGCTAGGATTGGTAAACCAGGATAGATTAAGTTAACTAGGATTAGTAAAACAGGATAGATTAAGTTAGCTAGGATTGGTAAACCAGGATAGATTAATTTAGCTAGGATCAGTGTGCAAGTATTTAAATTATCAAGGTTCAATTAAGTTGGCTGAGTTTACTTAGCTAAAATCGACTACGTTATCTAGGATCAGTTACTTAGAATAAGTTAAATTGACTAAAATATTACTACTACAATTGTTATTATTATCTAATGTACTATTATTTCAGCTAATGTAACCCCAAATACGGGATAAATAAAATATTTTTCAGCAGTTAACTAGGATCAGTAAACCAGGATAGATTAACTTAACTGGGATCAGTAAACCAGGATAGATTAAGTTAACTAGGATCAGTAAACCAGGATAGATTAACTTAGCTGGGATCAGTAAACCAGGATAGATTAAGTTAACTGGGATCAGTAAACCAGGATAGATTAAGTTAACTGGGATCAGTAAACCAGGATAGATTAAGTTAACTAGGATGAGTAAACCAGGATAGATTAAGTTAACTAGGATCAGTAAACCAGGATAGATTAACTTAGCTGGGATGAGTAAACCAGGATAGATTAAGTTAGCTGGGATGAGTAAACCAGGATAGATTAAGTTAGCTGGGATCAGTAAACCAGGATAGATTAAGTTAGCTGGGATGAGTAAACCAGGATAGATGAACTTAGCTGGGATCAGTAAACCAGGATAGATTAAGTTAACTAGGATCAGTTGTGTTTTCTGGTCTGACTCAGCAGAGTGACTCATTATCAGTCTGTGAATTTTAATGGACTGTATTTGTAAATAAGGTTAACTGTATGTGCTCGTGTAGCCTGGCTGTAGATGGACGTGTATTTCACAGCATGCTGAAGTTTGCTGGGTTTAACTGTGGCACGCCATCACGGCCTCACAAAGACAGAAACTCTGGGATCGGGCTCCTCGTCAGTCATTCAGGATGTTTCTGCACCTCCGCGCCCTCCTCCCCTCGGTCCCTCCCTGCATCCCTCCACATTCACAAAAGGACCCCGAGAGGTGCCCCCATCGCTGCCCGGTCACAAAGGGCCTTCGGGGGCTGCTGTGTAATCTCTTAATGAAGTGCAGAGGAGGAGAGGGAGTGCTCCTTTTACGTAAAACCATGTAGAGCAGGCCTCGCTTTTGTTTCTCCCTCCCAACTACAAAATGGATTACCACACGAAGGAGGAGGAGAAGGAGAAGGAGGTGGTGGTGAGGAGGGGGTCACTCTCTTGTTTTTTTTTTTAGGGCAGTAAAGAAGTAAAGCTACAACAATGAGGTTTAATCCTTCACATTTCCAGCATCCATCCTCAGCTGAATAGTCACAGAGGAGGAGGAAGAGGAGGCAGGGGGAGCCCCGACCTGCTGATGAAGACACTAAGGAGGACTTTCAGGGTGTTATTCAACCCAAGAAGAAGAAGGAGAGTTTAAAAACTACAAAACAAAAAAGAGAGAAAAATCAGCCAATGAGATCGTGTGACCTCTGACCTCCCCACTCAGACACAGGAATACTTTTACTTTCTACCCCCTCATGTTTGTGTGTTTATCAGCAGGATTATTCTGAAAGTTCTGCTTAAAAATCGGAAGAATTTAGTTCAACTTAGAAGTGCTGAGCTTTCGGAGCTGATGTAGATCCGGATCCAGGACTTTTTGGAAGGAAACTTTAGACATTTTCAGTTAAATGTAATAAAAACTGAATTTGGAAAAATTCTGAGTGAAAGTATCACAAACTAATCCAGTTCCTGCAGGTGAGGGTGACGTTTTCTGCTCCTGTTTTTGAAAACGAAAGCAAATTTAACTGCAGGATAAAAGTATTTTTTATTAAACACGGTCTCAGAGAGGAAACCGAAGCCTGTGTGCAGATTTAAAAATCTAATTTAAAGATTATATTTTAATTTTTATCACAGCAGCTTCTGAAAGAATCAGAAACACGACAAATTAGGAGACACTGTATTTATGTTGGTGGTTTTCTGCACTTTAAAAAAAATAAAATAAAAAAGAAACTGAATTATGAAAAATGTAAAGCCCACATTTAAAATCATATTTTTTATTTATTTATTTATTTTTAAATCAGATTAGCCTCTAAAACTCAAAGGTCACCACGTCCAGTCTGAACCAGCTTCTACATCAGAGACCCGAGGGTCCAAACTGCGCTCTGCACCAACACTCGCCTTTAAAAAAAAGCGCCTTTTCTGCACGTCTTTTCTGAAAATGCGCCGACATGCAGCGTCACAAAGGGACACAGCGGCAGTCAGGAGCCTGAAGGCCGCACGTTAGCGCACATTTCCATGAGTTACACCTGTTATTAGTGAGACCACCAACCAGAAATCGTCCCCGCTCTGGAGGCTTTTGGCTGGAGGAGTTTGGGGAGTTTGTCCGTGACCAAACGGCCACAAAGACGGGCGCCCCCCGCCGGGCTGCGCCCAGGAGGGCAAACACCGCCTCTTTTTTCCCCCTTTTTTCTTTTTCAAATTTCCATTAAAAGAGTCTAACCGCCTCTCTGAATATTCACTGAATCCTGCAGGACGCGGAGCAGAGTTCAGCTCCTCTGAGGCCTTTTTCTGTCCGTCTGACAGCAGCGATGAGCCGCTGGAAACGTTTGGAGAGCCGCTGCTTCACTACAAGTTCCAGGAAAACTTTTCATCTCGCTAAACATATTTACACCAGAAACTCTAAAATCCACCTCACTGTTCAGAGGGATGAATTAACTGTTTTA
>VUQS01023457.1:24872-35677 GCA_015108495.1 Heterochromis multidens | reverse complement strand
AAAAAAAAAAAAAAAAAAAAAATAAAAAAAAAAAAAAAAAAAAAAAAAAAAAAAAAGGGGGAAATTTAAAAAAAAAAAAAAAAAAAAAAAAAAAAAAAAAGACAGGAGGCGGAGCTGGAGGTGGCAGAGTTAAAGGTGCTAAGATTTTCATTGGGAGTGACCAGGATGGACAAGATTAAAAATGAGTATATCAGAGGGAAAGCTAAGGTTGAGTGGTGTGGAGACAGTTAGAGAGGCAAGGCTGAGATGGTTTGGAGATGTGGAGAGGAAGGATAGTGGATATATTGGACAAAGGATGTGGAAGATGGAGCTGCCAGGCAGGAGGAAAAGAAGACGACCTCAGAGGAAGTTCATGGATGTAGTGAAGGAGGACATGCAAAAAGGGTTGGTGTGACAGAGGAGGATGTTATGGATAGAGTGAGATGGAGACAGATGATCTGCTGGGGCGACCCTTTAAGGGAGCAGCTGAAAGAAAAATATTAGAAAGCATAGCAGGGTTACTCCACCTCCATTTCCAAAAAGAACTGTGCTGACTTTATTTAAAACCCAGCCTGCCAGGCTAGGTCAAAATGTTATGTCTAGGTGGGATGTTGTGATTTGAAGAAACATCAGGTTGATCAATTACCCAGAAAATCTTGACATGTAGATATGCTGGTTTCATCATGTGGCCATTTAACAATGTAAAGCAGCAACAGATGTTATGTGCATTTCACTGGTGCCAGTTCTGAGTCGTGGTACTTTCAACAGCATATATCTTAAGATTTGAAATTTGACAGTATTTCATACTTCAGTTGGATTTCATTAAAATTGGATCTATAGCTTAAGAAGAGTGGCCATATGAAAATTGGTACCCCCAAAATTCATGGCAAAATTCAGGTTTGTGGTTTCAGTTACCAACTTTTGGTTGAAGTGTCTCATTAAAACTAGAATTAACCAACAATTTTAAGCATCTGTTTCAGTAACCCAAAGTGACATTTATTTCAGAAGTATTTTGGCTGTAGAGCAGCGTTACCTTTTTGTTTTTTGCAAATTAATTAATGCAGGAAAAACACAATGTAATTGGTACATGGAATATTAAAAATCATTTTCAGCCAGTGTACTACTACTAGGGATAGGCTCCTGTGACCCTGCATTCGATAAGAGGTTAAGAAAATGGATGGATACTACTAAAGGAATATGGTTCTTTTCAGTGAAAATTGGGGGTAGAAGAGGGAGACAAACAATGAGCTTTAACTGCAGTGTCTTGTGTGCTATTGTGAGGGGAAAGTGTGTTTCTGAACCGTACTAATAACATGTTTGTCTGACTTTAGATGGGCAATGAGGAGCAGCAGGAAAAGCTGCTGAGGGAATGGCTGGACTGCTGCGTGACAGAAGGAGGCATGCTGGCTGCCATGCAGAAGAGCTCTCGCCGCCGTAACCACCCATTGGTCACCCAGATGGTGGAGAAATGGTTGGACAGATACCGCCAGATCCACCCTTGTGCCTCTCTCTCCGACGGTGAGGAAGAGGATGATGAAGATGAGTGAGGGGGAAGTAGAGAAGACAGAAAAGAGCTCTTAAATCTTTAGAATGGACATCATAGGGTCCGGGAGAGAGTACTTTACTATCTACATTTTTTTTTTCTCCTTTCTCCAAAATGTAAATCTTTAACTTGTAATAATGCATGTGTTATGTGAGCTCCGTGGTAGAGAAGATACCAGCACCATCCAACAGAATCCTGATTACTGCTCCCATGAAAGCACATAAAGTCCACTTGGTTTGCCTCCCTATACTCAGACTCCTCCCTGTTTCTTATCAAGGCAATTATCTCAACTTGAGAGAAGTACTAGCTCATATAGGAAAATATACTGTATTTAAGGAAATCCTGAAGCTGCACTAGATGGCAAAGTTCATTTATACAGAATTGCCTGACAGAAATTTCTGCTTCAAGCTGAGAGGATGATAATCCATTTGTGTGTGTATGTTTAAGGTTTACAGAGCACTTGTTTTCCTGATTGCTGATCCCCTCTGCAAAGCCCCATTTGATGTTGGATTTATTTATTTGTTTAGGAGAGTTAGCACGCGGCGGCGTTACCTTTGTTCTGCCCCGTTTTATCTGTTTTGGCTTTTTTCTTTTTTTTTTTTCTTTTTTTTTTTTTTTTTTTTTTTTTACACTCAATTTCCATTTTCATGTCCGTAATGCTCTTATAGTTCTTTGTTCTTTCATTTTTCTAATATCCATTTCTCATCCTCTTATAACATTTTCCTCATCATCTCTCATGGGTTTCTGCCATTCCATCACTTCAGAGTCCTGCTACTTTCTCCTTTCTCATCATCTGCCACTACCCATCTCCCTCTTCTACAATATTATCCTCTCCTCTCTCATCTTCTCTGTTAACCATATCATCTCCTGCTGCTGCAGCCTCTCATCTTTCTCTGTCTTTCATCTCCCCTTTTTTCTCTGCAATACGTCACTCTACTCCTTGAAAACAAAAGCAGAGAAATGTTTGTGAGCATCAATGTCCATTTCCATTATACTCCTCTTCATTTAAGTTTTCTCAAAAGAGATATTTTAAAAGAAAATAAGATGTCAACCCATTTTCAACAACCTCCTCTGAAAACAAATTGATGAACTGTTAAAAAAGTTCTGGAGCTGACCAGCTTATTACACTGCTAAGTCTGCATGCTCTCTATGGAGTGGTAACAGTAATGGAAACTGTTATTTGACAATATGTTCTTTTTTTTTTTTTTCCAGTGGGAGTGTGATTTCAGCCCTGGGTGTCAGCGAAAGGGTTGTGTTCAGTAAAGTAATGGTGGACTCAATAAATGCAACACTATTGTTAGCCATTTGTAATAATTTTTTATATAACATGATGGCTTGTGGAGGTGGCCCATAACATCAGCTTTAAGTGTCAAACGCCGTTATCTGAACACTTGCTAAGCAGCTGACAATGAAGCTCACATACACACATGGAAGAAACATGGGGGTTTGTATAAATTGGAAACCTTCCAAAGTGAACTAAAAGGTCACAGAGCCACACTAAAAAGATACCAAGCCAATCCACTCACTCACAATGAAGAACTGTGGAGATCCAAAAGGCTTGGGGCTTATTTAAAGGCTTAAAGACATGCCTTATACACTCAATTCATCTTGTGACATCTGCCCTCTTTTTGTAAAATGCTCCATGTCAGCGTTAGAGAAAAAAAAATCTACCAAAAGCACTCTGACAGTATGAGAGTGCAAAAAAAACCACAAAAAAACCCAGTATTTGATGATGTTTTATTTCACTTCTTGCTCATAGATAAATGACAAAAACACACACAATGTGAACCAGATCATAAAATCTAACAGTGGCATCTTTTTTTTGTTTATCTTGAACATTGATGATAAGCATTTCTTCTTGGTGTCATCTCCTCCAAAGCAAAGAGAAAGCAAGCACTCTCTTCTTTTAGCAGCAATCAACAACCACAGAGGGAGCAAAATCCATCACCTAAAAGGGAAAGATAGCAATTTCTGCACTGACAACAGCCTCAATAGACCAGGCTGTAACCCTGGAAGAAACTGTGATATGTTTGGAGTGATGGAAACAACTCTTTTTACTATTTGAACTCTTTTACTATTTGATTCATTTTCTAAAAGACTCTGCTATTAAGCTACCTGTATGTCTCCGTTCTGGCACACTCAAAAGTAGCTCTGGTGGAGAGGCTCAATAATTAAAGTACAAGAGGAAGGCTGAAGGAAAGAGGGTACAGATAAATCCCTTGTACTTGATTATTACGGTTTTACGAAACATAAGAGCCTAAACCTTTTTTTTAGGGTGAAATCTTCTACAGAGTGTGCATCACAATAATACAGAAGGTGGCTTAAAATATGAGAGAAGGAGCTAATGTGCTGAAACCACATCACAACCTACACTTGGCTGGTGTGGCGTTTCCTGCTGGCAGGTTGTGGTTTGTGTCAAAGGAAAAACCCGATTAACATTTCAACAGCTTCCTCCTTTATTCTGAAAGATGAAATCTGTGGTCAGTGGTTCTAATGTTAAAGCAAGGAAGAGGCTGACAGGAATGATGATGGGATTCATGTTTGTGGCTAAAAGTTTAGAGACCAGTTGTGGTTTCTATAAAATAAACAGTCTTATTATTAACAGTCTCCCAGCATTGTAACATGTAAAATAAATGACCTTGTCACTTGCTATAACTATAATAAATCTGTTGGTATCCATGCATACCATTGAAGGTCAAGACTTCCCCAAGGGATCAGGAGAAAAAAAATGTGAGGACTAGAAAGTAGAAAATAATATTATTAGAAGAAAAAATTTGTCCAGAACTGTTGTTCATTTACTAAATTTACATTGTGCTCCTAAATTGCAGGAAAAAGAAACTGATAAAGTAAACTTTTTTTAACTACATACAGCTGTGGTCAGAAGTTTACATACACTCATTATGGGCATGAATGTCATATTGATTTTGGGCTTTTAATGATCTCTTTGAACTGTTTATTTTGGATTTTCTCTAATCCACACAGGGTCAAAAGTATACATACCATACATTCAAATATGTGCATACAGCCCCACTAATATGTGGTTAAATGTCCCTTAGGAAGTTGCACCTCAACCAGATGCTTTTGGTAGCCATCAACAAGCTTCTGGCATGATTCTGGCTGGATATTTGACCACTCTTCTTGGCAGAATTGGTAAAGTTCGTTTAAATTGGTTGGTTTCCTGGCACGGACCCAGCTTTCAAGCATAATCAACAAATTTTCAATAGGGTTAAGCTCAGAGCTTTGGGAAAGCCATTTCAGAAGCTTCTTGTTGCCCTGCTGTATCCATTACAAAACCAGTATTGATGTGTGTTTGGGATCATTGACCTGTTGGAACACCCAATTGTGTCCAAGTACCACTGGCAGTAAAGGAGCCCCATAGCATGGTGCTTTCAAATTGCAAATTTCAGTCGAGCTTGAAGGTGTCAATTCTTGAGCAGGGGCTTCTTTCTTGGTTGGCACCCTTTCAGTTCATGATGACGTAAAACTCACTTTACTGTGGACAGTGATGCTGGTTATTCCAACAGTTTCCAGTTCATGGCAGGCTTGAGCCTTGGTGGTTCTTGGGTTGTTGCTGAAAATCCTAATCAATTTCATCTCATCTGAGGGTGACAGAGAAACTATCAGGTGTAGTCAATCATGATTACTAACAAGAAGTTAATATGCCTTGGACTTGTCAAGTTAAAAGAAATTGTAGAACCTTCAGCACCACTTATTACAAGATTTAAGTGAGCGTATTTGAGCCTGTATGTATAATTTCACCCTGGAAAAAGAACAGTTCAAAGAAATAATTAAATGCCCAAAATTACCATGACATTTATGCCCATGATAAGTATATGTAAACTTCTGACCACAGCTGTATAACTTTTAACTGTAACTGATAAAGAAGACAGTGCAATGAGTCCCAAACCTGTGTTCTTGTGTTAATTATTCAGCTGCCTCTTTTTATAGGAGACAAAAGTGTTATAAAATTGGTTTTGAGTTCTGAGGTATATGCATAATTTACATGTTTGAAAATGAAAGAATTTTTTTTACATTTCCAAAAGAGCAGAGAAACTTTATACCATGTCTTCCTCCTGCTGATATAACAATACTGATTAGTGAGATGCTCTTAGAGCACAGTAGGTTTCCACTGCTCTGTATCACATAATGTTTGCTATGGGACTCCCATATTTCAGCATACTCAGAATATTAAGGCAAGGACAATACCCTCCATTTGGTCATCGGCAAAAACAAAGAGTGCAAATTATCATGCAAATACCATCTGTTGCACATTCACAAGTGCTCATGAGCAAGGCAAAGAAAAAAATACAAGAAATAAAGTTTGAAATAGAGAGATAGTGTGACCGAGTGATAGGCTATAAATGTATATATCTTAACCTTGTCTATGTCACACAAATTGGTCCTGACCTACTTTGTGCAAAGTGTGTATATGTTTTTGTGCGCACATACACGGGTCTGACCTGAAACTGCAAGTCTGGCACAATTTTAAAGCTGCCGCTGCTTAGCCAAACTCTTCACCCCTTCTCCCCCCTCCTTAATTCCTGTCACATCAGCCAAAACTAACTGGGCAGCTGTGGTGTGAGTTTCTGTCAGGATGTGTGTGTGTGCATGTTTAATGCCCGGCATCACCCCCTGTCCTGCTAAAACAACTGAGGTCATCCATCCTGGCCACACACACACACACACACGCAGTCTAGACATCATTACACTGGTACACACTCAAAGCAATATTATTCATTTGGAAATGTATAACAGATCTGGAATGTCACCGTTTATGAGGTTGAGGATTACTCATTACATCAGTCACCTAATAGGTCAAGGCTGACCTAATAGTACTCTGGACCCTCCACATGTCTTTGCTGCTCATGGCAAACCTATAACAACTGAATAATTAACCTGTTTTACACTCTGTTGGATTCAGATCTGGAGAGTGGGAAGGCCATTGACGTCAGCTTAATTCCACGTGAAATCAGAGCTTTGTGGCATGGTCATTTATTAGGCTGGAAATGTTTATTAGAAATTGGACATGTTGTGGCCACAAAGGGATCCTGAAAAAACTGAGATAGGCCACAACACTCAAACAATGACTGATCGGTATCAAAACGGCCCAAATTCTGAGCCTGCTACCTCTGAGGAGAAATTGAGAACAGACCGCGCTACATTTTTCCAGTCTTCAACTGTCCAGTGTTGGTGAGCCTGTGCCCAATGCAGCTTCACATTTCTGTTCTTGGCTGAAAAAAGCGGAACATGACGTAGTCTTCTGATATTGTAGCCAATCTGCCTCAAGGCTGGACGTGATATGAATTCTGAGATATTTTTCTGTTCACAGATGTACAGAGTGGTTATCTGAGTTACAATCAGTTTCATTTTTCTCAAGATTCTGAGTAAACTATGCAGCAATCATGCCATGGCCATATTCACAGAGAGTGTATTTCTTCTCTGTTCTTAAGTTTGCCTGCATTTTACTGTTCCCACATGAGAGGCTGATTGTATAAATCCATGAATAAGCAGGTGTGCAGGTGCTCCTAATAAAGTGCCTGGTGAGTTTATATGCACATTTGATTTGACTCAGTGTCAATCTCACAGACTTTGGTCGATTGGAGAACAACTGTGGCTTCTGCCAATCCATTTCAGTGGTACAGGATTACAGATCTGCACAGATACAGCTTCATTCTTATCAAGCTGATGAACATTTTGGTTAAAGCCATCCATGCATGTGTTGATAAGGAACCAGAGAGTTAGATAATTTGAGGCCATCCCTTTTGTGGCAGCAACATATAGAACTCAAAGTTCACACAGACCTTCTTTGGTTTAAATACTGCAAACTATCCTACAATGGGATCATGTCTTCATTACACAAACTCATAAACATGCACACAGACAGACTCACAAGTCAAAAGACTGCAATAAGAATGACTTTCTACACATTTTTTAAACACAAAATATGTCAATCTAACTCAGCCACCTTTTCACGTACACGTGTACAACTGCTCATTAGCACCAATATCAACTCAGCCAATCACACGGCAGAAATTCAGTGCATTTAGGCATGTAGACATGGTTAACATGCCTTGATGAAATTCAAACCGAGCATCAGAATGGGGCAGAAAGGTGATTTAAGTGACTTTGAACGTGGACATGGTTTTTGGCAACAGATGGGCTGGTCTGAGTATTTCACAAACTGCTGATATACTGGGATTTTCCTACACAACCATCTCTAGGGTTTACAGAGAATGGTCCAAAAAAGACTTTTAAAAAATATCCAGTGAGAGACAGTTCTCTGGGTGAAAATGTTTTTATGCCAGAGGTCAGAGGAGAATGGCCAGAGTCTTTAACTCATGTCAGCCAAGAACAGGAAACTGAGGCTACAGTTTGCACGGGCTCACCATAATTGGACAACAGAAGATTGGAAAAATGTTGCCTGGTCTGAGGAGTCTCAGTTTCTGCTGTGACATTCAGTTGGCAGAGTCAGAATCTGGAGTAAACAACATGAAAGCATGGCTCCATCATGCCGGTTGAGGGTGGTGGTGTTGGTGGGGATATTTTCTTGGCTCACTTTTGGCCCTTTAGTACTAACTGAGCATCTGTAAACAACACAGCCTACCTGAGTATTGTTGCTGACCATGTGCGCCACTTTATGACTGCAGTGTACCCATCTTCTGATGGCTACTTCACACAGGATAACGCCCCATGTCACAACTCATCTCAAACTGATTTGTTTATTGTGCTCAAATGGCCTCCACAGTCACCAGATCTCAATCCAATAGAGGACCTTTGGGATGTGGTGGAATGGAAGATTTGCGCCAAAAAAATCTGCAGTAATTGTGTGACGCTATCCTGCAAAATCTCTGAGGATCGTTTCCAGTACCTTGTTAAATCTGTGCCATTAAGAATGAAGGGCTGTTCTGAAGGCAAAAGAGTGTCCAACCCAGTACTAGCAAGGTGAACCTAACAACAGTGAGTGTATTTCTCCAATACAAATAGTGAAATGTGCCCAAAGTTGAGTGAGCATTTCTACAGAAGTCTAGTGCTAATAATAAGTTGGCCTTGTTTTGGCTATCTCACAGTCTCATCATAAATTTAATAAACTAAGTGCTTGGCCAGTTATTGCTCTCTTTGAATCCTACTCTTGCCTCTTGCACAAGCAAAGAGTGGGAAGCACCCAAATCTATGCACTCATGATACACGATATTATCTGGCCCTACTTGATGCTGAATGCAAAGGATTATCAAAATTAACTAAAGAACACAAGTCACGATTTTGCTGCGGAGAACACACATCTCCTCCAAATTAGCTTGTGTTTAGGATAAAGCATGGGGTTTCCTTGTTTAACATGCCTGAAATTTTACAGTGCATGACATAAATACGAAAATAGCTGCAGGCAGAGTTTCCCTAGAGTTTCCCCAGCATTATCTGATGTAATGCTCCTCGCACCCTTTGAGCTCTTTCCCATGTTGCTCAGACAGTTTGGTTGTGCAGCTGAGTAGGAGAGAAGCACATCCCCTGTGATCACACTCTGTGAAGTGTTGAGTTTTGGTTTATATTTTAGCAGTTGAGCAGATTCTGCAGTGACCTGGGCAATGAACAGCTCCCAGGCCACATCTGGCTGGAGAACACATCCTATCTGCTGAACAAGGTCAAAACAAATCAAAATCAAAATTAGTCCATGTGTGTCCTTTATAGACAGAATTCCAAAAAAGGGCTTCATAAATTCTGAAGTACCTGATCATGCTGAAATAAATTATGACTTATTTTGAAAGCATAAAGCCTGGCTGTGGAATCAGTGGTGGCCAGGTTGATACTGAATATTGGACACTTCACGTGAAAATGACTTTTGCTATGTTTTCCCTGTCTCTTTAACAGAAATGTGCTATTTCTTTACTTGCATCTTTCTCTTGCTCTACCAAAAGTGGTTCTATTAAATAGCTTAAATTACCCAAAAACAGAATTGTTTTCACTTTCTGTTATGTGAAGCAATTTATCATTACTGAAAATTAAATTAACCATGTGATTGATATTTTAAAATTTCATTAAGAGGAGAGCAGTGTATAGCATTGCTGAAAGATCGTAAACATGGAGACCGGGCTCATCGCACAGCTGCAAAGCATCAGGGTAGTGAATTACTACACTTGCGCAATGACAGAAAATCACAGAATTCACTTTTTGACAGGATTTTATCAAACTTAGCTGTATATCACAAATCAAGGGCATTTTTTTATTGCACACCTAATTTAAGGCCTTCATCAGAAAGCTTCTCTGTTGAGCTTTTTTCTTACCGCTGCTTGAGGTAAACATCTACACTGCACACCCTGCATGGGAAGTTTTCCATGATGAACTGAAGATTTTAAAAGCCTCAGAAAGCAGCATGCTTTTGGATCTTATTTCCCTTTACTTGTGGTATGGCCAGGCTCCGAGTGATGTGCAACTTGAACATATTGATCGTCAATTTGATACACTGCTGCCAGAGTGCATTAGATCCGAATCTCTGTTGAAATTCTATTAATATTCTCTGAGTGTAAAGCCATCTACAGTTAAGAAACACACTCAGGGGGAGTCTGATGTGTTTCAGTTAGCATTTATAAGAGAAGACAGCTTCAGTGAAAAAGAAAATTGAGATGTTTATGTGTCAGTGTTGTACATGGACACTTCAACAATTATATCTGACTTGAATGTGCTTGAGGCTTCATTTATATTGTAAGTAAAGAAGACCAATTTGTTAATTGCTTGTTGTATCACAAGTTAATACATTTTTAATCAGAAGTTCAGATTCATACACTACATCAAGCAAGAGTCTTACTGTACTGTAAGTAATCTGAGGCTCTCTCTTAATTTGAACACTAAAGTCATTCATTGTGCCCATGTGTGGTTGACAAAAATATATTTGTTTAAAACACAAAGTATAACATAATTTGCTTGTCACTACCTTGCACCAAGCTGCATTATTGAGACTGAGACTTTGTGATCACTAGCCACAAAAAGTCAGGATATTTGGGCTTCTGCCACTTGATTTTTGATTGTTCATTTTTAGCCAAACCTCAAGTGTAACTCTTGGGATGGCAACGCCTATGTCACTCCACCACTTTGGTCTAATATCTCAGCTGCAGCTATGACTGTGATGCTCATCTTGAAGTTTTCTGGATTTTAGTGAAAGTTTTCTAATTACTAGATGCACTGTCATTAAATTTTATAAAGCATCCACAGTGCTCTGATGATTAATTCCTAAAGACTTTGGCGCAATGATGACCTCTCCTCGAGAGCCAACAGGTCAACTGACTAAAATTAG